>JAODUP010000930.1:177500-180836 GCA_025642065.1 Paralvinella palmiformis | reverse complement strand
TGTGACATTTTGGTAAATCCAAGATGGCTGCCATCGTTGACCTATTTAATTAGAATGACCATTACTCAGTAAATATTTGTGCGAGAGATGTAATGTTGGGCTCTATACACAGAATCGAATGGAAGGGCTATTTATGTGATTCGACAATCGTGTCACCACTAAAAATCCAATATGGCGACTAAAACGTGCAAAATGACCTGTTATATATGATGTCTCTCTCTCTCTCTCTCTCTCTCTATATATATATATATATATATATATATATATATATATATATATATATATATATATATATATATATTTTATATATATATATATTCCGATTGCAAAGAACACTACCAAAATTAAAATACAAATTCCATTCGTTCAGACAAATAACTTTATTTACATTTATCTTGTACACGACTAGTAGCCAGAGCCTGATATGATTTATGTACATTACTCATCGGTGTCCTCGTCTGGTTCAACGGATTCTTCGTCCGATTGGCTTCGTGTGAGAGGGTTCTCATATGCCTCTCAACCATCGCACAGAGACTTGTTCCGTTAAAAGCCTTGAAATTTAAATTAGGTAGCAAATGAAGGAAACAAGAAATTCGTAGGATGGATGTTTAAACCTGAATAGTCAGTTGTAATTACACTTTTTCGCACAATACACAATACATAATTTTAATTAAATTTATCATTTCCAACCATATATTTTATCACAGAAAACTACATTTATTACTCTTATTCTCTCAGACAGCGATAAACCACTATTTGATACAATAAGGCAATGATATAGCCTTCTTATAAAATATATATTTTAAGGAACTTCATCAATAAGGCCCCAGTAAATGGATATCTAATTTTAGTATTAAAATGAGTCAGTTTGTGAATGACAATCAGAATCATGATTTTTTATCACTGAACATGGATGTTATTTAGACGAAGTTCTAATGAAAACCCACAGCGTAATTGGAAATATTTCTGTCTTATTCAATAATAATGATGATGATGATGGCGGTGGTGGTGGTGGTGGTGGTGGTGATGATGATGATGATGATGGTGACGATGATGATGATGATGATGATGATGATGATGATGATGATGAAACAATAATAAAAACAATAATAATAATAATAATAATAATAATAATAGTATATCTTAGTCGTGTAGATCGGCAAGGCTACTAACACTTGCTTATTACAAAGAATATGTTAATTGATATCCAGAATGAGCACATCATAAATGTATGAAAATTATTGATACTCATAATATGATAGAAACCAAAAAAAAATGATATAAAAATATGTACTATATGGGAGTATTACAAAAGATTTACTGTGTGTTGTTTGGCTTTTGCCAGATGTATGGGTCTATTTTAAATAAGGGAATTTTTCTTTGTGGCGTCGCTGTGACTTTGTGTATTATGATGACTCCTTTTTCTGTGTCGGTTAGGTTGTGTTGTGCCGGAGTTAAGAGTTGTTTAAGAGGTTGTCGGCAGGCTGGGAAGGCGGGACAATTAATTAGATAGTGGACGGGGTCAAAGTTTTGGTTACAATGTAAGCAGAGTGTTTCAATATTTGGGTCGACAAAGCTTTTTTTGTGCACCCAGCAGCAGAGAGCGGCGTATGGGGGTACGTCTGCTATTCTGTTGTTATGAGGCGAATGCCGGGAACAATGGTTTTATTGTACTATATCTGGATTAGGTGTTATTTGTTTGTGTAGGAATTTTGTCATCATATGTTTGTAGGCACCTTGTGTCTGTTCTACGTGTAGGATGTTGGTTAGGTTAGTGGCTTCGTTGGCCAGAGTGTCGGCTCGTTCATTACCCTCGATATTTGTGTGGCTGGGAACCCAATGTACAGTGGTTAGACTGCCACGTTGGCTTAATGCAGAGGCGAAGTTAATAATTTTCGTTGTGATTTCTGGATATATTCGTGTTTTTGTTTGTGCAAAGATTTTGATGGCTGCCATCGAGTCTGAGTGTATGATTGTGTCTTCTTGTATGTCTTGTGCCTCCCGCCATGCCAGAGCGGCATGTATGGTTCTGCTAGAGTGATTGGTGTGTGGTCGGTAGTCTTCCACAGGGATTTTGGTGTACTCCCTCCACAAAACAGGCCCAGACACATTTTCCATCCTGGCGGACACTGGCATCTGTGTAGATATTTATTGCTGCTTGGTGTCTGTTCAGGGAAGAGATCTTATCCGAAGCCTCAGTGAATGTCCCTTGTGGTTTTTGAATTTTTGTTTACGATAATGATGGTCAATGGGCAGTCGCCACGGAGCAGTTTCCTCGGCTATCGAAGGGTGGATTGCTGGAATTCCTATGTCCCTCTGAATAGCAGCTGCTTTCATGGTCCAGCTTCTATTAATGTGTACTCTGGAGTCTTTGTGTAAGCTTTCTGTCAAATTGGTCCTCTTTAATTGTATGAAGTCGTCGTCTCGTTTCTCGTTGCGCAGATCTTAGTTCTTAAACATAATTAATATTAAGTCGGCAAAAGGCACATCTAATGTATGGAGATGCGAAGGGAGACTGGCAGAACAACTTATTTGACAATAATGAAAATAAGGTATGACATTATTAAGAATTGTGATGTGGAATTAAAGTAGCGGGAATTTTATTATCCGGAATAGCGAATGTGTCAAGGATCAATATTAAACCCCATATAATTTATTCTATATATGTAAGTTATTTATCAAACAATACTAACAACTTTAAACTTCGTGTTTTGTGTATATGACGCCTCTTTATTTAATAAGAATTGTAATTTAAGGTTAATAAACTCACACTTAATGTTGTATATGATTTGTAATTATAATATGATAAATTAGACAATACAGTTGCTATAAATGGTGTGCATATTAAAATTGTAATCTTTAAAATTTGAACTTGTTAATGAAAATCTAGCCTGGAATAATGTCATTATACTATCGATGGCAATTTAAGTATTATAAAGAAGGAAAGATCTCACAAATAATAACTGAATGAAATTATTATATTGCGCATCAATTCTGTCTTATCTTAATTATGTTTGTAATATTTGGTGTGACAAATTTGGAACAAAAAAACTTGAACTACTGAAGCCTCTATAGGTTTGCATATTTTATCGTATCCGTCCTATATTATAAGCTATAAAAATGCATGGATTGGATACGTGGAGATATGGCAATATTAATATTAATATTAAAATGATCTAGTCGTGATAACGTTATACATAGGACCTGAAAAATATATTACAATATCATATGTCATTTGATAACAATGAAATGAATCATAAATATATTACTTTAAAATCGAAACATCGGAAAATATCCCTAAACATGAGGTGAAAAGGTGTAATAGTAGGTAATTCT
>JAODUP010000930.1:0-175000 GCA_025642065.1 Paralvinella palmiformis | reverse complement strand
AAATAAGAAGTACGGTTGATATTCTATAGGTAGTATTCGACACAGACCAGAATCAACGGAATTTGTTGATGTTTTTTAAGTTGAAAACAATAGACCTCTTTGTTTGAAATAATGTAGTTGTTTCTCATTTACTCATTTTTATATTAATACACTATTTTAGCACAATAGATACCTGCAATACAAGATTATGGGTTCTGTCTACGGGGTTGTGAAAAATTGGTTAAAGAAAGCAGAATTACCTACTATTATACCTTTTCACGTCACGTTTAGGGATATTCTCTGATGTTTAAACAAGTTACATGTTTATGATCCATTTCATATTTAACAGATGACATGATATTGTCACATGATTTTTAGGTTCTGTGTATAACGTTACCACGACTAGATCATTTAAACTAATTATACATAGTGTCAATAACACTAATCTAGGTATCCAATCCAATCCATGCACTTTTATAACTTATAATACAGACTGATACGATAAAATATGCAAACCTGTAGAGGATTAGGTAATTCAAGTTTATTGTAACTCATACAACCAGGTTAACTCTTCTTGTTCCAAACGTGTTACCCCAAACTTCACATGCATAATTAAGATAAGAAAGAATTAATATGCAATAAAATATTTTCATGCAGTTATTTTATTTATATCATTTCAACCCAACCCCCCAGATTTGGGAAATACATAGAAATAAAAAATAAAAAAAAATAGATCACAAGCATATGAATACTAAAACTTGCTTGCTTGTAGTTCGGGGAGTATCCCCAGACTGTCGCTTATTTGGCACAGCCTCTATGGTGGAGTCCTTCTCCATAGAGTTTCTATATCTGAAAATGACGTTGTAAAGATCCCGTCCCGGACGTACCGGTGCCGAACTTTTACAAAAGATTTACTGTGTGTTGTTTGGCTTTTGCCAGATGTATGGGTCTATTTTAAATAAGGGAAGTTTTCTGTGTGGCGTCGCTGTGACTTATGTGTATTATGATGACTCCTTTTTCTGTGTCTGTTAGGTTGTGTTGTGCCGGAGTTAAGAGTTGTTTAAGAGGTTGTCGGCAGGCTGGGAAGGCGGGACAATTAATTAGATAGTGGACGGGGTCAAAGTTTTGGTTACAATGTAAGCAGAGTGTTTTATTATTTGGGCCGACAAAGCTTTTTTTGTGCACCCAGCAGCAGAGAGCGGCGTATGGGGGTACGTCTGCTATTCTGTTGTTATGAGGCGAATGCCGGGAACAATGGTTTTATTGTACTATATCTGGATTTGGTGTTATTTGTTTGTGTAGGAATTTTGTCATCATATGTTTGTAGGCACCTTGTGTCTGTTCTACGTGTAGGATGTTGGTTAGGTTAGTGGCTTCGTTGGCCAGAGTGTCGGCTCGTTCATTACCCTCGATATTTGTGTGGCTGGGAACCCAATGTACAGTGGTTAGACTGCCACGTTGGCTTAATGCAGAGGCGAAGTTAATAATTTTCGTTGTGATTTCTGGATATATTCGTGTTTTTGTTTGTGCAAGGATTTTGATGACTGCCATCGAGTCTGAGTGTATGATTGTGTCTTCTTGTATGTCTTGTGCCTCCCGCCATGCCAGAGCGGCATGTATGGTTCTGCTAGAGTGATTGGTGTGTGGTCCGGTAGTCTTCCACATGGATTTTGGTGTACTCCCTCCACAAAACAGGCCCAGACACATTTTCCATCCTGGCGGACACTGGCATCTGTGTAGATATTTATTGCTGCTTGGTGTCTGTTCAGGGAAGAGATCCTGTCCGAAGCCTCAGTGAATGTCCCTTGTGGTTTTTGAATTTTTGTTTACGATAATGATGGTCAATGGGCAGTCGCCACGGAGCAGTTTCCTCGGCTATCGAAGGGTGGATTGCTGGAATTCCTATGTCCCTCTGAATAGCAGCTGCTTTCATGGTCCAGCTTCTATTAATGTGTACTCTGGAGTCTTTGTGTAAGCTTTCTTGTATTTTAGATGTGATTTGTACTGGATCCGGTTTTGTCGCTGTTCTTAATATATATTTGGCTGTGTCTCCTCTTATGAGATGGGCAATAGGGTGGATGCCGGCTTCTCTGCTGATAAGGACAGAGCGGGCAGTAGGTGGGGGGGGAGTCCTAAGACATATTTAAGTGCAGTTTTTTTGTGCTATTTCTATATGTTTAATTTCTGTTTTAAATGCAAGTAGGTAGATTGGGGCCGCATAAAGAAGTATGGATTGAATTAGGGCTGTAAAAAGATTAATCAGATTGTTTGTGTTTATTCCTACTTTAACATTAGAAATAATTGTTATTGTGTTTAGTCGAGATTTTTTATTTTGTTTGTAGTGGGTATTTGTTGAAATTGAGGCGGTTGTCTATGATGACGCCTAAAGTTTTGTATTGTTTGACTACATGGAAGGTGTTGTTTTGAATTGGTGTTGAAGGCAATTATTTTAGTTTTGGCGGGGAAGAAGAATAGACCTAGGTCATTGGCTTTAGATGCTGTTGTGTCGAGGGCGGTTTGTAGTTTTTTGCCTGGCCTAATGTAGAATTGGGTCGACAGTTGATCTGGATTTTGTAAACCCGAAGAGATTTTTTGGTCTCGGGAGTTTAAATATTAGTCTGGTGAGAATTAGTATCTCCATATTTTTGTTGTATTGTAGGGAGGAGAGATATTGGTCTGTGGCCTCTGCCACCATGTTTAGGGATAGGGACGACTATTGTGGTTTTCCAGAGTCTAAGAATTCGTCCTTCTCTCCAGGATTGGTTAAAAAAGTTTAGAAGTCTATCTTTGAAATAGGGGGGAGATTTGGAGTAAAAGATGTATATTGTCTTCTCCGGGCGCGGAAATTTTTGGTGTTGATAAAACTATTTCCAGTTGCTGTGTTGTGAAAGGGGTGTCTGTGTCTGCGTGTTCACTTTTTGCTAGATATATTGAGTGCAGTCAGTCTGGTTGTTTTTTCTCTAAAGCTGATTTGACCTCTTCGGGTAAGGTTTGGTGGTCAGCTCTAGTGGCGAAGTGGTGTGCTATTTTGTTTGCTTCTTCTTTGGGATTGATTACCTTAGGTTGGGAAGATTTACCCCGGATTTTTTTTATCTCGCGCCAAATTTGCCGAGCCCATGTCCCCGAGTTGTTTGCACCAGCTGTCAAATTGGTCCTCTTTAATTGTATAAAATCGTCGTCTTGTTTCTCGTTGAGCTGCTCTTAGTTCTGCTCTATTTTGATATGTTGGTTGTTGATTTTTTGCGCCGAGCCCAGGTCCCCGAGTTGTTTACACCAGCTGTCAAATTGGTCCTCTTTAATTGTATGAAGTGGTCGTCTCGTTTCTCGTTGAGCTGATCTTAGTTCTGCTCTATTCTGATATGTCGGGTGGGCTTTAAATGTTTTTGTCAGTTTACTTACTTCTTTGGTCTATCTCCTTGCTTCTGGTGTTAAGAAGGAGTGAGGACGTCTCGGGCGATTTTGAAGGACTATGGGGATGGCTGCTGTTGCGACTTCGTTAATATCATCAGTTAATTTATGAAGTAGGTAATCTAGAGATAGATTGTTGTCGGTGTCGTCGGCAGATAATTCGTGTAATCTGTATACAAACTGTTTCCAGTTTGCTTTGTCGCTGTCCCATTTGGGTTGTCATAGACTTTCTGGTACGTTCGTGAAAGCGTCAGATAGTATTATTACTGTGGTTATGTGGTCTGAGGTTAGAGCTTCTAATTGGCCCCAGCCTGCTATGGCCACAACTTCAGGGGAAGCTACGGCAAGATCTAGGGTCGACCCATAGGCTGTGGTGGGGAACTTGTCCTGGAACTTGTCCTGGTCTGGTGTTTTTGAGACCCATGTTGTAGTATTGGCGTTGAGATCGCCTGTTATTAAGTAACGTTTATATGTATTTGTTGCTTGATTTGTATCATATAGATGATTAGTTGGAAGGGATCGCTTTTAAAGCCAGTTATTTCAGTGGTGATTGATTGCCAATCACTGGAGAAGTTATTTAGGGGGGACGTGTTGTGTGGTATGTTATTATGTATTGCAGTTATGAGACCTCTGGATACAGTATCTGAATTCTTTGTGTGAGGACTGTGGTAGATAGTGTATCCGGGAATTTGTATTGATATTTAGTATTTGTAAACGTTTCTTGTAGTAATAATATGTCTGGTTGTTTGCATTGCCATAAATATTGACTGCATATGTGGGGAAGTCTATCTCCGACAGTAGGCGCTATTTGGGAAGGTTGGTGTGTACTTGTTTGTGGGGGTGGTTTTGTTTTTAAAGCCCAGGTTCCACCTGTGGCACCGGAAGCGCTGTGAAGGGTCCCTGATGAAAGGTCTCGCGGGCAGCATTCCACACAGAGGGATCCTGAAGGAATCCTCCGGTTTCTTTTCCGTCATGAAAGAGACCGATTTGGTCACCTGTCACCCAGAATTTAGTTGCTATGAACTCTAGGGGGATGTCTTGAGGCACGACCGAGATTACGTATTTCTGTGGGCCGATAGTTCTGTTTATTGGCCGGCATTCTACTTCATATCAGACGATCGCTGGCTTGTTGTCGGGCAGTTCATCCGCACCACTCTTTTCCCATCCCTGATTATCGGTGGGGCACTGGGGGGCAATTTTCTTGTAGAGAGCGTTTCTTTTTTATTGATATGGGGTGCCAGGTTTTTCTGTTTAAATTGTGATTGGAAGTGATTCCGTGTTTGTTTATAGGTGTGAAAATGTAGTTATAATTGCTTTTATAATAGTGTGTGTTTATTGAAGTTAGGGGAATAAGAGAGTTATATAAAAAATTGACAGGTAATGGGAGAAGTGTATTTTACGGAATGTTAAGTATAATTTCAGATTTAAATATTGGTGTGTGTGTGTATTTGTGTCGGCCGATGTGTGCTGAGTGTGTTGTTGACTGGTGGTGTGTGTGTGTATGCTTATTTTGTGGAATGTTACATATATTTAGGCTTTATATGTTGGGGTGAGTTGCGTGTGTTTATGAATGGTGGAGTGTGCGTATGCTACGATGAAATATATAAGAGAACTTAGTGTTGATAATATAATATAAATTATTCTTGATAAAAGACTGTTTGAGAGGGCTGGTGTGTACACGCACAAGCCACGAAATATGGAGTAAGCGATAGTAACCTATAACTTACTTACCTTTCGAAACAAATCGAAGTCTAAGAGCGCAGCGGTAATCCGATATGCTGAGTTTCCTAGAAGTAGGTCAAAGCAGCGTTTATCCGATAGTGAAACAGCGATCTAATTCATAGGTCTGTCTGTAGCAAAAACTTCACACTGAAGCTGTGTATAATAATAATATTTAAATATCAGTATCAACTAAAATGCTTTGGTCAATAGAACCGACTTTAAATACTCGTCAGACCATGGCTTAATAAAATCAGCACATTGTATAAGTTGAATTAGTGAGTCTATTACTCCATCACAAGAGCTTTCATTCTTTGTAATACTTAAATGCGTTTGACCTATTGTTTTCACAAGCTGAGATAGCACTTCCAAACAAATATTTATAAAAAGTTGACATATGTCAGAAACAAGATCAGTAGTCAAGTACAATTAAAGCTAACAGTTTTTTGCCAGATCGGATATAAATAGAGCTAAGTTTCCAAATAAAGTCATTATCTCATTGATCACCGAGAGAGCTACTAAAATGGGTATAAAGGATGGAAAACCTCGTGGCCGTATGACGTCTTATGCTTTCTTTATACAATCTAGTAGAGAGGAACAAAGGACGAGAAATCCCAATGAGAAAGTCGTTTTTACCGAATTCTCCAAACTCTGTGCAGAGAAATGGAAGGGCATGGATTCTGAAGATAAGAAACGCTACAATGATATGGCGGCCAAAGATAAAGTGAGACACGAAGAGGAAATGTCAAACTATACACCGGAAAAAGGCGAAAAGAGAAAGAGGGACCCAAATGCCCCCAAGAGATCATTGTCAGCATTCTTCTTCTTCAATAAAGAAGAGCGTGATAAGATAAAGGAGAGCTCTCCAAAACTATCTCTTGGTGAAATGGCCAAAGAACTTGGTAGACGTTGGCAGAAATGTATGAACAAAGATAAATTTGAGGCCCTCGCTAAGAGCGATAAAGTGCGTTATGAAGAAGAGATGACAGTTTACAATAGTGGAGTGAAGAAGGCGAAAACCTCGAACAAGACTACACCAGCTCCAGTCACTGATGAAGACGATGAGGATGAAGAAGACGATGAGGATGAAGAAGATGATGAATAAATATGATTAATAAATAACGTTTGTACTTATCAGCATTTAATAAAGTGTTTACTATAGACGTATGTCTTCTTCACATCCGTGATCTAATATACGACAACAGGAAGTGAAAATGTAAAAACAAAACTTATTTAAATTTAATGTAAAAGGAAACCCATTGATCCAACAAGCTTCAGTCAGGGATGATGATGAAGAAGGTATAGAGGTATGTGTTTTGGACGTCTCTGATCTAATATACGACAAAGGGAAATTGAAACAATCATTTCAGTGAATTTTATGTAAAAGAAAAATCATAGATCTAACAAGATTACCCCAGCTCCAGACACCAGCTCCAAAAAGAAAACCATAGATAATAGAACGGATTATTAAAAAATAGGCAATAATGACAGAGGAACAACATAGATAAATGTTTCTAATTCACTGATGATGGATAGTACAAGATAAATCCTTAAATATTTCTACTTCCTTATGGTAGAAAAATAAATTAATTAAACATAATTAATATTAAGTCGGCAAAAGGCAAATCTAATGTATGGAGATGTGAAGGGAGACTGGCAGAACAACTTATTTGACAATAACGAAAATAAGGTATGACATTATTAAGAATTGTGATGTGGAATTAAAGTAGCGGGAATTTTATTATCCGGAATAGCGCATTTGTTAATGCCGTTAATCAAGGATCAATATTAAACCCCATATTATTATTTTATTTATCAAACAATACTAACAATTTCATGTTTTGTATATATGACGCCTCTTTATTTAATAAGAATTGTAATTTAAGGTTAATAAACTCACACTTAATGTTGTATATGATTTGTAATTGTAATATGATAAATTAGACAATACAGTTGCTATAAATGGTGTGTATTGTAAAATTATAATCTTTAAAATTTGAACTTGTTAATGAAAATCTAGCCTGGAATAATTGTATTATACTATCGATGGTAATTTAAGTATTATAAAGAAGGAAAGATCTCATAAATAATAACCGAATGAAATTATTATATTGCGTATCAATTCTGTCTTATCTTAATTATGTTTGTAATGTTTGGTGTGACAAATTTGGAACAAAAAAAGTTAACCTGGTAGTAAACTTGATTTACTGAAGCCTCTATAGGTTTGCATATTTTATCGTATCCGTCCTATATTATAAGCTATGAAAATGCATGGATTGGGTACGTGGACATATGGCAATATTAATATTAATATTAAAATGATCTAGTCGTGATATGTCATTTGATAACTATGAAATGAATCATAAATATATGACTTTAAAGTCGAAATATCGGAGAATATCCCTAAACATGTGGTAAAACAATATTCACAACCACATGGACACAACACATACTCATGTATTGCAGGCATATATAAATTAGTAAATCAGAAAGAACTAAAGATTGTTTTCAACTTTTCAAACAAATAAACAACGAATTGCGTTGATTTTGGTTTGTGTCGAATGTTACCTATAGAATGTCAACCGTACTTTTTATATTCAACATTTCTACTATTATAAGGTGCCCATTCCCTCTTCATGGTCATAAAAGGGGTAGCGGTCCCGTCTTGCAGTACATTCACATTGACTGTTGATGATACGCCTATATAGTACATATTTTATATTATTTTTATAGTTTCAGTCAACTCATAATTTTTATACATTTATGATGTGCTCAATCTGGATATCAATTAGCACATTCTTTGTAATAAGTAAGAGTTGGTAGTCTTGTTAGTCTACACGTCTAAGATATATCATCATCATCATCATCATCAGAGCGGCATGTATGGTTCTGCTAGAGTGATTGGTGTGTGGTCCGGTAGTCTTCCACGTGGATTTTGGTGTACTCCCTCCACAAAACAGGCCCAGACACATTTTCCATCCTGGCCGACACTGGCATCTGTGTAGATATTTATTGCTGCTTGGTGTCTGTTCAGGGAAGAGATCCTGTCCGAAGCCTCAGTGAATGTCCCTTGTGGTTTTTGAATTTTTGTTTACGATAATGATGGTCAATGGGCAGTCGCCACGGAGCAGTTTCCTCGGCTATCGAAGGGTGGATTGCTGGAATTCCCATGTCCCTCTGAATAGCAGCTGCTTTCATGGTCCAGCTTCTATTAATGTGTACTCTGGGGTCTTTGTGTAAGCTTTCTTGTATTTTAGATGTGATTTGTACTGGATCCGGTTTTGTCGCTGTTCTTAATATATATTTGGCTGTGTCTCCTCTTATGAGATGGGCAATAGGGTGGATGCCGGCTTCTCTGCTGATAAGGACAGAGCGGGCAGTAGGTGGGGGGGGAGTCCTAAGACATATTTAAGTGCAGTTTTTTGTGCTATTTCTATATGTTTAATTTCTGTTTTAAATGCAAGTAGGTAGATTGGGGCTGCATAAAGAAGTATGGATTGAATTAGGGCTGTAAAAAGATTAATCAGATTTTTTGTGTTTATTCCTACTTTAACATTAGAAATAATTTTGATTGTGTTTAGTCGAGATTTTTTATTTTGTTTGTAGTGGGTGTTTGTTGAAATTGGGGCGGTTGTCTATGATGACGCCTAAATTTTTGTATTGTTTGACTACATGGAAGGTGTTGTTTTGAATTGGTGTTGAAGGCAATTATTTTAGTTTTGGCGGGGAAGAAGAATAGACCTAGGTCATTGGCTTTAGATGCTGTTGTGTCGAGGGCGGTTTGTAGTTTTTTGCCTGGCCTAATGTAGAATTGGGTCGACAGTTGATCTGGCTTTTGTAAACCCGAAGAGATTTTTTGGTCTCGGGAGTTTAAATATTAGTCTGGTGAGAATTAGTATCTCCATATTTTTGTTGTATTGTAGGGAGGAGAGATATTGGTCTGTGGCCTCTGCCACCATGTTTAGGGATAGGGACGACTATTGTGGTTTTCCAGAGTCTAAGAATTCGTCCTTCTCTCCAGGATTGGTTAAAAAAGTTTAGAAGTCTATCTTTGAAATAGGGGGGAGATTTGGAGTAAAAGATGTATATTGTCTTCTCCGGGCGCGGAAATTTTTGGTGTTGATAAAACTATTTCCAGTTGCTGTGTTGTGAAAGGGGTGTCTGTGTCTGCGTGTTCACTTTTTGCTAGATATATTGAGTGCAGTCAGTCTGGTTGTTTTTTCTCTAAAGCTGATTTGACCTCTTCGGGTAAGGTTTGGTGGTCAGCTCTAGTGGCGAAGTGGTGTGCTATTTTGTTTGCTTCTTCTTTGGGATTGATTACCTTAGGTTGGGAAGATTTACCCCGGATTTTTTTTATCTCGCGCCAAATTTGCCGAGCCCATGTCCCCGAGTTGTTTGCACCAGCTGTCAAATTGGTCCTCTTTAATTGTATAAAATCGTCGTCTTGTTTCTCGTTGAGCTGCTCTTAGTTCTGCTCTATTTTGATATGTTGGTTGTTGATTTTTTGCGCCGAGCCCAGGTCCCCGAGTTGTTTACACCAGCTGTCAAATTGGTCCTCTTTAATTGTATGAAGTGGTCGTCTCGTTTCTCGTTGAGCTGATCTTAGTTCTGCTCTATTCTGATATGTCGGGTGGGCTTTAAATGTTTTTGTCAGTTTACTTACTTCTTTGGTCTATCTCCTTGCTTCTGGTGTTAAGAAGGAGTGAGGACGTCTCGGGCGATTTTGAAGGACTATGGGGATGGCTGCTGTTGCGACTTCGTTAATATCATCAGTTAATTTATGAAGTAGGTACTCTAGAGATAGATTGTTGTCGGTGTCGTCGGCAGATAATTCGTGTAATCTGTATACAAACTGTTTCCAGTTTGCTTTGTCGCTGTCCCATTTGGGTTGTCATAGACTTTCTGGTACGTTCGTGAAAGCGTCAGATAGTATTATTACTGTGGTTATGTGGTCTGAGGTTAGAGCTTCTAATTGGCCCCAGCCTGCTATGGCCACAACTTCAGGGGAAGCTACGGCAAGATCTAGGGTCGACCCATAGGCTGTGGTGGGGAACTTGTCCTGGAACTTGTCCTGGTCTGGTGTTTTTGAGACCCATGTTGTAGTATTGGCGTTGAGATCGCCTGTTATTAAGTAACGTTTATATGTATTTGTTGCTTGATTTGTATCATATAGATGATTAGTTGGAAGGGATCGCTTTTAAAGCCAGTTATTTCAGTGGTGATTGATTGCCAATCACTGGAGAAGTTATTTAGGGGGGACGTGTTGTGTGGTATGTTTTTTGTATTGCAGTTATTTATACATATCTGAATTTTTGTGTGAGGACTGTGGTAGATAGTTATCCGGGAATTTGTATTGATATTTAGTATTTGCAAACGTTTCTTGTAGTAATAATATGTCTGGTTGTTTGCATTGCCATAAAAATTGACTGCATATGTGGGGAAGTATATCTCCGACAGTAGGCGCTATTTGGGAAGGTTGGTGTGTACTTGTTTGTGGGGGTGGTTTTGTTTTTAAAGCCCAGGTTCCACCTGTGGCACCGGAAGCGCTGTGAAGGGTCCCTGATGAAAGGTCTCGCGGGCAGCATTCCACACAGAGGGATCCTGAAGGAATCCTCCGGTTTCTTTTCCGTCATGAAAGAGACCGATTTGGTCACCTGTCACCCAGAATTTAGTTGCTATGAACTCTAGGGGGATGTCTTGAGGCACGACCGAGATTACGTATTTCTGTGGGCCGATAGTTCTGTTTATTGGCCGGCATTCTACTTCATATCAAACGATCGCTGGCTTGTTGTCGGGCAGTTCATCCGCACCACTCTTTTCCCATCCCTGATTATCGGTGGGGCACTGGGGGGCGATTTTCTTGTAGAGAGCGTTTCTTTTTTATTGATATGGGGTGCCAGGTTTTGTCTGTTTCCATTGTGATTGGAAGTGATTCCGTGTTTGTTTATAGGTGTGAAAATGTAGTTATAATTGCTTTTATAATAGTGTGTGTTTATTGAAGTTAGGGGGAATAGGGAGAGTTATATAAAAAAATTGACAGGTAATGGGAGAAGTGTATTTTACGGAATGTTAAATATATTTCAGATTTAAATGTTGGTGCGTGTGTGTATTTGTGTCGGCCGATGTGTGCTGAGTGTGTTGTTGACTGGTGGTGGTGTGTGTATGCTTATTTTGTGGAATATTACATATATTTAGGCTTTATATGTTGGGGTGAGTTGCGTGTGTTTATGAATGGTGGAGTGTGCGTATGCTACGATGAAATATATAAGAGAACTTAGTGTTGATAATATAATATAAATTATTCTTGAGAGGGCTGGTGTGTACACGCACAAGCCACGAAATATGGAGTAAGCGATAGTAACCTATAACTTACTTACCTTTCGAAACAAAGCGAAGTCTAAGAGCGCACCGGTAATCCGATATGCTGAGTTTCCTAGAAGTAGGTCAAAGCAGCGTTTATCCGATAGTGAAACAGCATCTAATTCATAGGTCTGTCTGTAGCAAAAACTTCACACTGAAGCTGTGTATAATAATAATATTTAAATATCAGTATCAACTAAAATGCTTTGGTCAATAGAACCGACTTTAAATACTCGTCAGACCATGGCTTAATAAAATCAGCACATTGTATAAGTTGAATTAGTGAGTCTATAACTCCATCACAAGAGCTTTCATTCTTTGTAATACTTAAATGCGTTTGACCTATCGTTTTCACAAGCTGAGATAGCACTTCCAAACAAATATTTATAACAAGTTGACATATGTCAGAAACAAGATCAGTAGTCAAGTACAATTAAAGCTAACAGTTTTTTGCCAGATCGGATATAAATAGAGCTAAGTTTCCAAATAAAGTCATTATCTCATTGATCACCGAGAGAGCTACTAAAATGGGTATAAAGGATGGAAAACCTCGTGGCCGTATGACGTCTTATGCTTTCTTTATACAATCTAGTAGAGAGGAACAAAGGAAGAGAAATCCCAATGAGAAGGTCGTTTTTACCGAATTCTCCAAACTCTGTGCAGAGAAATGGAAGGGCATGGATTCTGAAGATAAGAAACGCTACAATGATATGGCGGCCAAAGATAAAGTGAGACACGAAGAGGAAATGTCAAATTTTACACCGGAAAAAGGCGAAAAGAGAAAGAGGGACCCAAATGCCCCCAAGAGATCACTGTCAGCATTCTTCTTCTTCAATAAAGAAGAACGTGATAAGATAAAGGAGAGCTCTCCACAACTATCTCTTGGTGAAATGGCCAAAGAACTAGGTAGACGTTGGCAGAAATGTATGAACAAAGATAAATTTGAGGCCCTGGCTAAGAGCGATAAAGTGCGTTATGAAGAAGAGATGACAGTTTACAATAGTGGAGTGAAGAAGGCGAAAACCTCGAACAAGACTACACCAGCTCCAGTCACCGATGAAGACGATGAGGATGAAGAAGACGATGAGGATGAAGAAGATGATGAAGAAGACGAGGATGATGAATAAATATGATTAATAAATAACGTTTGTACTTATCAGCATTTAATAAAGTGTTTACTATAGACGTATGTCTTCTTGACATCGGTGATCTAATATACGACAACAGGAAGTGAAAATGTAAAAACAAACTTATTTAAATTTAATGTAAAAGGAAACCCATTGATCCAACAAGCTTCAGTCAGGGATGATGATGAAGAAGGTATAGAGGTATGTGTTTTGGACGTATCTGATCTAATATACGACAAAGGGAAATTGAAACAATCATTTCAGTGAATTTTATGTAAAAGAAAAATCATAGATCTAACAAGATTACCCCAGCTCCAGACACCAGCTCCAAAAAGAAAACCATAGATAATAGAACGGATTATTAAAAAATAGGCAATAATGACAGAGATAAATGTTTCTAATTCACTGATGATGGATAGTACAAGATAAATCCTTAAATATTTCTACTTCCTTATGGTAGAAAAATAAATTAATTAAACATAATTAATATTAAGTCGGCAAAAGGCAAATCTAATGTATGGAGATGCGAAGGGAGACTGGCAGAACAACTTATTTGACAATAACGAAAATAAGGTATGACATTAAGAATTGTGATGTGGAATTAAAGTAGCGGGAATTTTATTATCCGGAATAGCGCATTTGTTAATGCCGTTAATCAAGGATCAATATTAAACCCCATATTATTATTTTATTTATCAAACAATACTAACAATTTCATGTTTTGTATATATGACGCCTCTTTATTTAATAAGAATTGTAATTTAAGGTTAATAAACTCACACTTAATGTTGTATATGATTTGTAATTGTAATATGATAAATTAGACAATACAGTTGCTATAAATGGTGTGTATTGTAAAATTATAATCTTTAAAATTTGAACTTGTTAATGAAAATCTAGCCTGGAATAATGTCATTATACTATCGATGGTAATTTAAGTATTATAAAGAAGGAAAGATCTCATAAATAATAACCGAATGAAATTATTATATTGCGTATCAATTCTGTCTTATCTTAATTATGCTTGTAATGTTTGGTGTGACAAATTTGGAACAAAAAAAGTTAACCTGGTAGTAAACTTGATTTACTGAAGCCTCTATAGGTTTGCATATTTTATCGTATCCGTCCTATATTATAAGCTATGAAAATGCATGGATTGGGTACGTGGACATATGGCAATATTAATATTAATATTAAAATGATGTAGTCGTGATATGTCATTTGATAACTATGAAATGAATCATAAATATATGACTTTAAAGTCGAAATATCGGAGAATATCCCTAAACATGTGGTAAAACAATATTCACAACCACATGGACACAACCCATACTCATGTATTGCAGGCATATATAAATTAGTAAATCAGAAAGAACTAAAGATTGTTTTCAACTTTTCAAACAAATAAACAACGAATTGCGTTGATTTTGGTTTGTGTCGAATGTTACTACTATTATAAGGTGCCCATTCCCTCTTCATGGTCATAAAAGGGGTAGCGGTCCCGTCTTGCAGTACATTCACTGTTGATGATACGCCTATATAGTACATATTTTATATTATTTTTATAGTTTCAGTCAACTCATAATTTTTATACATTTATGATGTGCTCAATCTGGATATCAATTAGCACATTCTTTGTAATAAGTAAGAGTTGGTAGTCTTGTTAGTCTACACGTCTAAGATATATCATCATCATCATCATTATTTAAACATGCGAACCCTGACTTAAAGTTATTCAGCACAGTACTCGAAACATAACGCTATCGGGACCCATATAATGACTTCAAGAATTGTGAATGATCTCTTCCTTATTATTCCTAGTCATCTTCCCATTGTTTTCTATATCTTGTTACGTCGATTACTGATCAATTTTACCGTTTGTTATATATTAATAATATTAATTGTATTATATCTCACTATTACGCACACCTGAGCGGCATACTGTGGATACGCCATTAAAATATGCTTTATGTTGATGACAGAAATTATTCACATCGCGCCTTTTCAAGTTAGATAGCTTATAGTGTTACCAGTGAATAAGACACAAATATTTCCAATTATACTGTGGGGCTTCTTTAAAACATCATCTAAATAGCATCCACGTTCAGTGATAAAACAATCATGGTTCTCATTGTCATTCATAAACTGAATCATTTTAATACTAAAATTAGATATCTATTTACTGAGGCATTATTTATGAAGTTCCTTAATACGTCTATGTTATAAGAACGCCTTATCGTTGCTTTTCTGTATATAATAGTGACTAATCGCCGTCTGTGAGAATGAAAGTAATAAATGTACTTTTCTGTGGTAAAATATACGGTTGGAAATTATAAATTTAATTAAAATAATGTCTTACTTTTTCAGTAATATGTATTATGTTAAAACAGTGTAATTAAAATTGACTTTTCAGGTTTAAACAGTAATCATACGAATTTGGTGTTTCCTTCATTTCCTACCTACAATGCAGCTAGATTATTCGTACCAAGCTTATCTTTTGCTAACATTGATTTTCTGGTCATATTTTTTGAATGGCTTATTAATTTCCGTTAGTGTTTTAATTATTAATCATCATCCTCCTTATCTTCTTCCTCGTCATCACTGTCTTCAAACCCATCGCCTTGATCACTGACTGAAGCTTGTTGGATGGAAGGTTTTACTTTTACATTTAACTAATCATTCAAATTGTTTTTACATTTCCACTTCCTGTTGTCGTATATTAGATCACCGATGTCAAGAAGACATACGTCTATTTTTTTATTATTAATCTCCTTCATCATCATCAGTGTCTTCAGACCCATCTCCATCATCCCTGACTAAATCTTGTTGGATCAATGGGTTTTCTTTTACATTAAATTTAAATAAGTTTTGTTTTTACATTTTCACTTCCTGTTGTCGTATATTAGATCACCGATGTCAAGAAGACATACGTCTATAGTAAACACTTTATTAAATGCTGATAAGTACAAACGTTATTTATTAATCATATTTATTCATCATCCTCGTCTTCTTCATCATCTTCTTCCTCCTCGTCTTCCTCATCGTCTTCATCAGTTACTGGAGCTGGTGTAGTCTTGTTCGAGGTTTTCGCCTTCTTCACTCCACTATTGTAAACTGTCATCTCTTCTTCATAACGCACTTTATCGCTCTTAGCCAGGGCCTCAAATTTATCTTTGTTCATACATTTCTGCCAACGTCTACCAAGTTCCTTAGCCATTTCACCAAGAGATAGTTGTGGAGAGCTCTCCTTTATCTTATCACGTTCTTCTTTATTGAAGAAGAAGAATGCTGACAGTGATCTCTTGGGGGCATTTGGGTCCCTCTTTCTCTTTTCGCCTTTTTCCGGTGTATAATTTGACATTTCCTCTTCGTGTCTCACTTTATCTTTGGCTGCCATATCATTGTAGCGTTTCTTATCTGCAGAATCCATACCTTTCCATTTCTCTGCACAAAGTTTGGAGAATTCGGTAAAAACGACTTTCTCATTGGGATTTCTCTTCCTTTGTTCCTCTCTACTAGATTGTATAAAGAAAGCATAAGACGTCATACGGCCACGAGGTTTTCCATCCTTTATACCCATTTTAGTAGCTCTCTCGGTGATCAATGAGATAATGACTTTATTTGGAAACTTAGCTCTATTTATACCCGATCTGGCAAAAAAACTGTTAGCTTTAATTGTACTTGACTACTGATCTTGTTTCTGACATATGTCATCTGTTGATAAATATTTGTTTGGAAGTGCTTCATCAGCTTGTGGAAACAATAGGTCAAACGTAATTAAGTATTATAAAGAATAAAAGATCTTACAAATAATAACTGCATGAAATTAATGTATTGTATCAGATTCGATTGATTTCACCTTCGTTGCATAGCATAAGACAATAGTCTCACCCCGTGACAACACAGTTGATTATATCGATTTATTCGTCACTCTATACGCTCCACTTAGTTCACTCTTTCTTTATTGAATTGACTCAGCGGCTTAACCTGATACCTTATAACGCAGCAGATTGAGTTTTAACAGTTTCTACACCGTAGTACACACTACCGAACTTGAAATTTCACCTGCTTCTCATAGGAGTTTACCTGTTGTTTTTCTTTTCCTCTCAGCATATTGCCGGTTTCTTATTCTTGAGCCAACATTACATTGTAAAATGTCTGGAATAGATCGCAGCTCCTCGAATCAATGGGAAACCGTAAAACCAAAGAAAAGATCGCGACACAACTCGCCGGTAAACAGCAGAAGAAGACCGTAGAAGACCAAATGACGGAGAAACAGTGAACTCCACCAGCAACACAGCCCAGACCTCACACCATACAGGTGGTAAAGACGAATCCAGGTGAAACCCCTGTTATGTTTAATCTTAGAGTCACTGAAGAGATTAATGTAATTGGGAAGCCTTAAATAATCGAATAATATATTTACTTGGTTCAACTTCGACAGAGTGGAGAAACACACATATATACAATAAAACATACAAACTACATAAAGCATATAAAATATGACAATAGTAGACATAATATCATTATCAATTAAAATGACCTTGTGAGCAATTTGACCGATATAGTGATAGAACTTGATAGTAAATAACAATATAATGAAAGAACTTGATAGTAATTAACAATATGTTTAAATATTTTGATCTCAGCTACTGAAGGGATTATTGAAATTGGGGAGCCTTCAGTGAATCATGAAATAATATAATTGAAGAGTCTGATAGTAATTAGTAATATTTAGAAAGTGTCTGATCATAGCTGCTGATTTGATAAATGTAAATAAGAACCCTCCAGTTGAGCTACTCATAGATATTCCATGATCAATAATTGAGCAGTTCATTGTGAATGTCAAAAGAAATTACATGTAGCAAGTGTCACATGGAGTGCTATAAACATGGTAAGGGTCTGGTCTATTAGTCGTTCATTCTTATGACAACCATGGGAGTTATAGAAAATCACAAAGGCGGTCAAAATATTCGGCACGAAGGATATACGTAAACGTAAAGAACAGCTCGTTAGTCCACAATGCGATTGGAATGCTCCAACAGGGCTTCCTTTTCCTGCAAGGGAGCAGTGACCACGGGTATTGAGACCCAGACAGTGATACGCATTGTGCCACACACTCATAATTCAAATCCCGAACTGTGACCTATGCGATTGTATGAAATTCTACTCAATTAAATAATATCATATACAAGCATAAATAAACTCCAATACTATATATTCTGTGGTATCAATTATTTGAATATTGTATTGTTATTTCTTATAAAATAAGTTACAAGAAACTAGGGATTATTTTTCAAAAAGGGGGTTTTGATCGGAAGGAGTTTTGACTGGAGAGGATTTAGACTGAGGGTTTTTTTGACGGAAGGGGTTTTGACTGGGGGGAGGGAGGGTTGACTGGAGGAGGTTTTCACCGGTTACCGGTAAAGACCGCTCCGTGGGAGTGGGAATTCGAGATTATGATGAGACTGAGCAAGGAACATCCGGGACTGCGAGGTAAAAAACACCAGGGAGGACGCCACACTCCCGAAAACGTTAAGCCCGGAGATGAAGGACACCATCCCTCCTAATAGAAGAACTAGAAAAGAAACCAATCAAGTTTACCCTGATGTCGCCGCCAATCCGGAATATAAGGTACATAATTACGAAAGTTCCTTTTCAAATACCCGATTTTTATTTTCAGGAAACCTCCGGCTTTACAGACGTGAAAAGAATCAGCAAGGTGGAAGAGAAGACCAGAGCAGTAATATTCACCTCGACCCCACCAACAGAGATAACAGTTATTTTCTACAAACACATGCCTGAACGGCGATACATGCCAGAACTAGCACAATTCTTCAGATGCCATCGGTGGAACCACACCGTAAAAGTATGCAGCGCCCGCGCAATATGTTACCACTGCTAGAAACAAGGACCAACGGACGCCCCAGCCCACTACGTCTACTGAAAAAAATATCAGTTCAAATGTATAAATTTCCAGGGAAGTCACAACCCAGCTTACAAAGGATGCCCTTCCACCACTTCCCCAATCAGACAAGAGGATTGTAATCCGGTAACTAAAGAAAGAACTAAACAACGGTCACGGGAATTCTAGCGCATATCAACCACTTGATGAATCAAGGAAATCATCAAAACACTCCCCAAGGAATTATACAAGAAGGCACAGGAGGACCTAATAGCTGCAGGAAAGTCTATCCCCCAATATCAAATGCTCCACTAGGTCCTAGTCAGTGCCATAACCTCATCCGGAATACCACTCAAAAATCAACCGAAACAGTAGAAAATACAGAAATTCCCCCGCCAACCCAAAGGAGTTACAGCCGAGAACTCAACCCATATCCCGTCGTAACCCCCAAATCAGTCACCAGCCCAGGAAACATCACAGTCATCCCCTGGAACATTAGAACCTTCCAATCAAACAGGAATCTCCTGTTAACCACCATTTAAGACAGCCACCCAGAAGACACTTACCAAAACCACGCCCCACCAAAACTACCAGAATACATTGTGTACCATAAACCAAGATTAATCAACTCTCCCACAGTTGACAGAGGACTAATCACAGTAGTTAGAGCTGATGTACCACATGTCCCCATCGCTAAATACACAGCAAATAAAGACTGGGAAACACTGACCATAATAATACAAGGATTCAAGAACACAATACTTGATTTGATCAATACTTACAACAGGTTCCGAAAACTTTCTTCTTGCAGGAGACCTCAATGCCAATTCTGACGTCTGGGGATCGTCTAATACCATACCAGGCCTGCATCTATTAGACCAACTAAACATATCCGAGAGCATCGTGATAAACGATCCAAAAGTTCCAACCACAGTTTACGGCTCTACACTGGATATACTCATTGTTTCCCCATACCTATTCACAGCTACACACTGGCACTAAAATGAGAGACTCACTTTAGACCACATAGCTAACAGCATCGATATAACCAATGCTTTCCAGAAGTCACCGGGAATCCATAGACCACCAAGATGGATCACGGAGAAACTAGATTGGGATCTCTTTGCGAAGAAGTTATGAAACTGTCCTGATCCAGACCCGTCTACCAATCCATCCCTTGATCATCGACTTCAATCACTACTCCAGGACGTAAATACAGCAGCGATGGAAGCATCCCCATCTCAAGAAACAAGACCATCCGGTCTACTCATTCCTTCCTCCATCCAGAAGCCAAAAGGTGGACGAAACAAATAAACCAACTCACCAAATGTTCAAGACCAAAACAACCGAATGAAACAGAGAAAACTTCGTCTCTGCCAACAAGTAACCAAAAGCCAGCTCTTCTACCTCAAGAAACAACAGCGGGATATATGGTGCACCAAACTAGATGAAATGAGCTCAACACAAATCTGGCGAGAGATTAGAAAGATAAAATGGTCTGTTCCAACAGCCAAAACTGTAAACCCAAAGGTTGAAGCTAACAGACTCGCTGACCATTTCACAACTAGAGCAGACCAGACTACCCAAACAAGAACATCACCACAACCCTCAAAGAAAAATTACCTCTATGACAATTGAATTTAGCAGCAGCAAAACGGAAAACCCAGATACAAAGAGGCTCTTTACCTTCCACGAACTCGAGACTGTACCGAGAAAACAAAAAGACAGCCCCTGGAGAGGACGGCTTTACCTACCCTTTCTACGCCAAAGCCCCACGTTCCTTTAAGAAGACAATCCTCAACTGGATCGAAGTGAAACTACCAGAACAATGGAAAACGGCAATAGTCATCCCGATCCCTAAACCAGGAGGAAAAGGCCATCGCCCCATCTCCCTATTGTCCACCCTCTCAAAGATTATGGAGATGATGATCCTAGCAAGACTCCAGTGGAAAACCTCCAAACGAAAAATATTCGTCAAAAACAGATCCACACTAGATGATATCGTTCATTTAGCAACTACAGCCAGGAAATGCCCCAAAAGAAACAAACCAGTGTTTGTCGCCTTCATGGATCTGGACAAGGCATTCGAGTGCATTGAACATCTTTCCATGCTGGACTCCCTTATCTCCCTGGGCATATCTGGGAGGATCATTACATGGATAGAGGACTTTTTAACAAACAGAAAGATAACGATAAAGATCCAAGGAACCATCTCCGACCCCCCCCCCATGATATCACCACTGGATGTCCTCAGGGTTCAACACTATCCCCCACCATCTTCAACGGTCTCGTCACCCAACTCCTGACAGTCACTCTACCACCATCGTAGACAACCTTGCTTATGCTGACGACCTTGCTCTGATTTCACACGGAAATAGCCCAGCAGATAATCTCCAGAAACCCATAAACGGAGTAGACAAAACAGCCTACCGCTTAGGCTTATACTCCAGCTAAGATCAAGACCATGGCTTTCAACCCAACTAAACAACCTAAATTTAAACTCGGCCTACAAGACCTAGAAATGGTCAACGACTATAAATATCTCTGGATCACCATAGATAGAAGACGTAGCTTCATTCGACACGTAGAAGATACAAAGCGTAAAGTAGACTCCAGATTCAACATGATCGAGGCCATCACAAATCTGAAAATTCATGTCAACTCCAAGATGCTCATAACCCTGTATGGGTCCTTGATACAGTTTATTCTACTATACGCTGCTCCCGTCCTTCTACTGGCTCCACCTTGATATACAGAGAATCAGGAATCCTACCTATCCGACTCTTAATAAAGAAGGAAACAGCTATTTATCTCGTGACAGTTGCTACCAAACTCATTCAGACCGACATTATACACAGAATTCAAGAAGAAACACAAAAAGATCCTAAGAGTCTTCAACAACGCATCATGGTCAATCAAGCCAGCTTGAAAGAAATCGGGATACCTCTAATAACATCCGTAAGGTCCAACGAAACTGCTCCATGGTTAGAACCACCCATTTAAGTAATCATGCAGAGCCCCATCTTGAAGAAAGTTGATCCAGAAGGCGCAACAATAGAAGCAACAAACAGAATTGCCTACTTGAATGAAAGCCTAATACCAACCATCAACATTTACACCAACCCCAGTCTCCAAGCTAACGGAACTGGGCCTGCTTCATCAAAGAAAAAGACGAAGAAATAAGAGGCATAATCCCAAACCAAACAAATCACCTTAGCTGAGCTTCACGCAGTCAAAGCAGCACTACCATGGATATCGATACAGGCTATCCATGGAATAGTCATCATCCATTCGGACTCTATGGGGGCACTAACCATCATCAACACAGTCACTTTCAACACCTATCCCGAAATTATCACAGAAATTTACACCACGGCATCAACCCTCTGGCAGCGTGGAATCCAAATAATACTACACTAGGTTCCAAGCCACATTAACCTTGAGGGCAACGACCGAGCCGACAAACTTGCAAACGAAGCCACGAGCCTAGACGTCATATAATATGCCAAACATACCCCAAGCACATTCAACCATCTAGTTGACAGATTCATCTCTAATCAACTTGAATCGATCTACACAGACTATACATCAGCATTCAAGGATTGGTACTAGAAGACCACTGTAGTTGGACATAATTTCCTCAACAACACATTGGTCGTCACCTAACTCAGAAGACTACGTTTCTGTACTTACACAAGGAACTTCACCGGCCCTTCACCCCTAACACTATGCCGGCACTGTCAAGATGTGTACGACCCGGTACATTATCTGCTCAACTGTCCAGCCCATCCGAAACACCGAAGAATACTAAAAGGTCACCTGCGCCCGGAAGACTACAAACTCCCATACCGTCACCTAGCAGCATTGATCATATGAAAATCAACATTCCTACCAGACATCATAAACCCACTTCTCCAGAAAGACCCCTACACACACCAACAACAACAATAAGGAAGGAGACTAATAGGTAACAGCATGGGACTTCCGTGCCCATGTTTCATGCTTTGCAAGAGGCTGGAGGATAGAATCCCAACCAGGCAACTGGCAAGGGTTTCTCCTCCGAACATGACATCTATAGTAAACTGAGGTGCCAACACGTTAAACAACTGTCATTTCGCCCATCATCATAATAACAGAATTCAACACCAGGTGGCTTTGCCCAATAGGCGACAGCCAGGAGTCTCTACCCCAAACTTCAACAAGAGAAGACAAGAGAAATAATAGCTGCATGAATTTATTGTATTACGCATTAATTCTGTCTTAACTCTTAATTATGCATGTGATATTTGGTGTAACACTTTTGGAGTAAGAACAGTTAACATGGTTGTATGAGTTACATTAAACTTGGATTACCTAAGCCTCTACAGGTTTGCATATTTTATCGTATCACTCTGTATTATAAGTTATAAAAGTGCATGGATTTGATACCTAGCCTTATGGAAAGGTTAGTGTTATTGACATCTATGTAAAATGTATAGTTGGTTTAAATGATCTAGTCGTGATAACGTTATACATAGAACCCGAAAAACATGTGACAATATCATGTCATCTGTTAAATATGAAATGGATCATAAACATGCGACTTTAAAGTCGAAACATCAGAGAATATCCCCAACCATAACGTGAAAAGGTATAATAGTAGGTAATTCTGCTTCCTTTAAAGGTATAATAGTAGGTAATTCTGCTTCCTTTAACCAATTATTTTTCACAACTACATGGATACAACTCATACTCATATATTGCAGGTGTATATTGTGCTGAAGTAGTGTATTAATATAAATTAGTAAATGAGAAAGAACTACATTATTTGAAAAAAAGAGGTCTATTGTTTTCAACTTAAAAAAAGCTATGAATTCCGTTGATTCTGGTCTGCGTCGAATGTTACCTGTAGAATATCAACCGTATTTCTATTTCTTATTTTCAACATTTCTGCTAATATAAGGTGTCATAAAGGTCATAAAGGGGGAGCGGTCTCGTCTTGCAGTACATTCACAACGACTGTTGATGATACACCCATACAGTACATATTTTAATATAATTTTTATATTTTCTTTCATATTATGAGTATCTGTGAGTCTATTCATTTTCATAAATTTATTATGTATTTACTGTGGATATCAATAGACCGATCCAAGCGAAATGGGTTGCATCGGTTACCAACTGCGGTCTCGGGTTAGAAACAGCTATGACAACCACTGTTAATGGGGGATGGCAACTTTTCACTAACGATTACTACTGGAAATCTATCAGTAAATTATTTCATCTTACAAGGTTATTGAGACTATTATTTCAGCTGAACGATTGTGTCTTTCCAAAGGATTTAATACAATAGTTATCAGGATATTATAACCCAATGATTGTGCAGACCGATTTTGGCAGAGGAATGACACAGCTAAGCCGTAGTTTTTCATGTTGACTTTTAGGGGATTTTTAGCGTATGTTTCAATGGATTAAATAAATGATTTTACAATTAAAATGTTAGCTGAATGTAAATTGATTTTAATGAAGATTTTTTAAATATTTAATGTGGAGTTTTGGAAATATTGTTTTTACTTGAACCAATCGTATATGTATTACCTGTATATTTGTTTGTACTTGAAATGTACATGTATTAAACATTGCACGAATATCATGCATAAATACCAATATTACAGCAATAGGAATCACCTATTAAATGATAATCTATGTGATCATTGATTTTATCAATTCACACCATCATGTCAAGATTCTACATAAAATTAGTTCGAACTAGACAGGCCGGACCATGACAGCCATGCAAATCGCGCTGAACGTTACTTATCTATTGAATGAAGTCTATGCTATTCCTATTAAATGCAAAATTATGATCTGGAGATCACATACCCTTAATGGACTATAAATAAAATCGAAATACAGCTGGTAAATATCCTAAATACAGCTTTTCGGTAAGACATTTATCGGCTTCTACAGGCGTAATTCGCAATACAGCACTGATTCTTAGACTTGTGTGCAATTCAGCCGCATGGTGGCGCCAAGCGTAATTGAATCGGTCTATTAGCACATTCTTTGAAATAAGTAAGTGGTGGTAGTCTCGTTGGTCTACACGACTAAGATATATTAAGATATTATTATTTTCCCTGACTTATGCAGTGCACTACTCGAACCAAAGGTGATATGCACATATCGCCTTATCCAGCTGGATAGCTTATAGCGTTACCAGTGAATAAGACACAAATATTTCCAATTACGCTGTGGATTCATATATATATATATATATATATATATATATAATTGATATGTATTAGGTTAAAACAGTGTAATTAAAATTGACTTTTCAGGTTTAAACAGTCATCATACGAATTTGGTGTTTCCTTCATTTCCTACCTACAATGCAGCTAGATTATTCGTACCAAGCTTATCTTTTGCTAACATTGATTTTCTGGTCATATTTTTTTAATGGCTTATTAATTTCCGTTAGTGTTTTAATTATTAATCATCATCCTCCTTATCTTCTTCTTCGTCATCAGTGTCTTCAAACCCATCGCCTTGATCACTGACTGAAGCTTGTTTGATCTAAGGTTTTCCTTTTACATTTAACTAACCATTCAAATTGTTTTTACATTTCCACTTCCTGTTGTCGTATATTAGATCAGAGACGTCAAGAAAACATACGTCTATTTTTTATTATTAATCTCCTTCATCATCATCAGTGTCTTCAGACCCATCTCCATCATCCCTGACTAAATCTTGTTGGATCAATGGGTTTTCTTTTACATTAAATTTAAATAAGTTTTGTTTTTACATTTTCACTTCCTGTTGTCGTATGTCACCGATGTCAAGAAGACATACGTCTATAGTAAACACTTTATTAAATGCTGATAAGTACAAACGTTATTTATTAATCATATTTATTCATCATCCTCGTCTTCTTCATCATCTTCTTCATCCTCGTCTTCCTCATCGTCTTCATCAGTTACTGGAGCTGGTGTAGTCTTGTTCGAGGTTTTCGCCTTCTTCACTCCACTATTGTAAACTGTCATCTCTTCTTCATAACGCACTTTATCGCTCTTAGCCAGGGCCTCAAATTTATCTTTGTTCATACATTTCTGCCAACGTCTACCAAGTTCCTTAGCCATTTCACCAAGAGATAGTTGTGGAGAGCTCTCCTTTATCTTATCTCGTTCTTCTTTATTGAAGAAGAAGAATGCTGACAGTGATCTCTTGGGGGCATTTGGGTCCTTCTTTCTCTTTTCGCCTTTTTCCGGTGTATAGTTTGACATTTCCTCTTCGTGTCTCACTTTATCTTTGGCCGCCATATCATTGTAGCGTTTCTTATCGTCAGAATCCATGCCCTTCCATTTCTCTGCACAGAGTTTGGAGAATTCGGTAAAAACGACTTTCTCATTGGGATTTCTCTTCCTTTGTTCCTCTCTACTGGATTGTATAAAGAAAGCATAAGACGTCATACGGCCACGAGGTTTTCCATCCTTTTTACCCATTTTAGTAGCTCTCTCGGTGATCAATGAGATAATGACTTTATTTGGAAACTTAGCTCTATTTATATCCGATCTGGCAAAACAAACTGTTAGCTATAATTGTACTTGACTATTGATCTTGTTTCTGACATATGTCATCTTATGAAAAATACTTGTTTGGAAGTGCTTCATCAGCTTGTGAAAACAATAGGTCAGCATTCAGTCTCAATTACGAAAACAACAAAAGAAATGGTAATTAACTAATGCAAAGGATGGCCTTTCTACCAACCGTTTCACTTGTTGGTGGATTAGATTGGTTTATTTCTGGCTTAAAAAGTAAAATAAAATAAAAGTAAGAGATGTTTAGTGTCCAGTACTGACAAGGAATATATTATTGCCATATATAGGAAACAGCTACGTCTGTGAAGAACTCCGATCACATGAAATTAGCTTGCTTTGGTAATTATATGTTAATGTTGTATATATTGCTACACAGGTAAACACGTTGTGTATTATATGTTAATGTCGTATATACAGGTACACAGGAACAGACATTGTGTATTATATGCTAATGTCGTATATACTGGCATACAGAAAAACACATTGTCTATAATATGTTAATGTTGTATATATATATTGGTATACAGCAAAATACATTGTGTATTATATTTCAATATCGTATATACAGCAAAATACATTGTGATTTATTAATTGGACAAAAGCGAATGAACAGATTTGTATTAACTCTTTCCCCTTCTATATACAACATTTATGAAGTAAACACCGTTAAGTATCTCGGTTATAACCATGTTAAATCTGTTTTAAAAATGTCGGTATTTACCAAGAAAACCCTCCTTAATAAAAATTACGTAAATAAGTAGTGACAACAGAGTTTCATCATAGAAAACTCAAATAAACAACCAAACACGAATACACAGATGTGTGTCTCTTTATCACTTGAAGGGGGATACGCATCAACTTGTGAAAACAAAACAGCAGCATTCAGTTTGAACTCTGAAAACAACAACTAGTAACAATTACAGATTTGCTAATATGAAAGAAAGGCTTTTTATTGTTGTTTTAATTAATTCACATTCATTACCTGAGCCGTCTTCTTCACACCTAATCAACCGCCTTGTCTATTATTGTAGTATATTTATATACTTGATAACATAATAAAACTTCCACCCAGTCAATATGACCATTATAAGATTGCATGCGTTTAACAAGATGGTTCTTTAAACGAACGACTTGTTGGAGTAAAGTGCCAGGAATAAGTAATCCCTACAAATCAAACACAATTGAATAATGCATCAATCAGCTAATTGCTACAACAGACGAAGAAATATTTTTCTCGTTGATTATTTCTTAGTGCATCTTCAATTATCGTACTTGTTTCTTCATACCTATGAAATGCATTTGATTAAATATATGTCATAAAAGGATCAGTATCATATAAAACAAGAACAATGTAAAACTTTGTGTTCAATGTTTTTTCAGCATATCACTTATAAATAGAGCGTTTTCTAATAACACGCAATTGATTACCAAGATAATCGATAAAAATTGACAAAAAATCATAAATATTCCATAGCAATTAATAAGTATAAAATATAACGTTTTGTAATATGGTTATGGACTTTTATTCTCTAAAACTAATATTGCTCGTCACAAGGCAATATATAATATACAACTAGTCAATATAAATTATTTGTACACACAACCTATTCTGTATTTCTTTTATTCAGGGATCAATAGCAAGAATATATATATATATATATATATATATATATATATATATATATATATATATATATATATATATATATATATATATATATATATATATATTGGTTCAAGATGGCATAATCACAGCATATAAATAATTCCTCCCCTTCACTTGTTTTCAGTTATTTACATTTCAAAGACAGAAATCGAGCCGCGATGGCCCAGCTATTTACGGCGTAGGACTCGCAGCCAAATGGTCTTGGGAGCTGATATGCTGTCATGTGGCGACTGGTTCACTCATCCATAAAATTGAGAATCTGACAGGACCGAATGGTTATGTGTTTGAGTAACGCTTTGCGCCTATACTGGCAGTATGCGTTGTATGCTCCCTTGGGTGTTGAGGTGTATGCTGGATTGGAATAGGTCTGAGTCAGGGATAATAATATTGTAAAATTACAGCGCCTCAGAACAGAATTATCTGGTTCTGGTCCTTTATAAACGTGGATTATTATAATTGTTTGGATCGAGAGCCTACCAAGTTGGCGATCAAACTTACACTGACCATGTAACAAGCTATCTTTATGTTGGTTTTTTTTTTCTTCTTCTATGCGTTGCAATTTAATATTTTTCCGACGTAATGCATTGTTTTAATCTGAATACCTAATCCGTTTGGCTACATCTGTGTCTTATTATATAAGAATGCTCGCCATCTGCTCTCTAACTGGACAGCTACTTACCTTATGCAGTCAACCTGAGAAATTAAGAGAACTCATTTTAAGAACTACCAAAGCAGAAGTCATGATCAGAATCACCTTCAGATAAAGTGAGATATATCCCGATTAATTGCACCTCGGCTAAAAGTCATAGATGTGATCATACTGGAGGCTACATAAAACAACTCTCTTAGTCACGTATCATAGAACTGAAGCATAAACTGAACTTCACATCTATTTATGATAGACACAGTTTTATGGATAAACAACCATAACATTCCTTATGACAGTAACATTCTACGACGGGATAGTGTTTAATGAAAAGTGTGAGTGTTATGACTCACTTCGGCCGATCAGATAAGGCATAAAATACAATATGTTAAAATATTAATTGAAACTTAGCTAGAATTTGTTTTACGAACTATCACCGTGTTTGTGTGTGTGCGCGCACATGTGCGTGTGTTTTCCAAATGGTACCGGAAAGAAAATATGCTATTTGATGACTTAACATGTTCATGGAGTGAGTTCCAAAGAGTAGGGACAGCATCTGAAAAATCACGAGCGCCAGCATGAGTTTTAACCGTCGGAACAGACAAGAAGTGAAATCCAGTTGAACGGAGCCCTCTGAGCTTGGGTGATAGGGAAAGCATGCAAAATAGATACGACGGTTCTTCGGAAGAAAAAGTTTGATAGGCGATGATACAGAATTTGAAAATAAGATCCGAGATTGAACAGGGAACCAATGAAGCGATTTCAGGAGAGGCACAGAACGAGACCCTATGAGAACCTTGGCTAAGCAGTTCTGAACACACTAAGGCTTTGCATATCGTTAGATGCGCAATGGTATATTGGTTGAAGTTGACGTGATCAAGCCTACTAGTAATGAGTGTTGTAGCAATGGTTTTGTCGTCTATAAGAGAAATATGGAGTCGAATGCGAAAAAGATCATCAATATGGTAGAAGTAGCAGCGACATATTTGAGAGAAAAGAATTCTGAAATTAAAATCACCATCAAATGCTATACTAAGATTACGTACAGTGTGTGATGGTGTTCGCCTATGGTTAAGGACGTAGGGAAGAAACGAGTAAGTTTGCTGAGTTGTCTGGATGTACTTATAATAATAAAATCTCTTTTGTCTGCATTGAGCCCAAGTCATTCAGCCAGAAATATCACTAAGACAGTGGCCTTGGTGTGTAAGAGAACGATCTGTGTCTGCTGTAGATAAAGATATGTGTACTTGGGTGTCATCTGCATATAAATGATGGTCTAATTTGTTACTGTGGATAAGAGGGCTAAGTGGTATACACAGTAAACAACAGCGGTCCAAGAACAAAGCCTCGGGGAACACCGTAAAACAAAGGAGCTACCTTTGAAAAGGAGTTTATTATTTTTATTGATTGAGAATGAGCGGATCCAGATAAGTGGTGTGCCTGATATGCCATACAAATCAGAGATGCGATCTAGAAGAACGGAATCAATGGTGTCAAAAGTTGCAGATAAATCTAATAGTGTTAATGCTGTGATATTTCCTGTGTCCATGTTTGGTGATATGTCGTTATGGACTTTCAGTGGAGTGGTTTCTGTAGACCGGAAAACACCAGACAAGTGAGTACAGTTTAAGTGAACGTTCAAACGACTGGATACGAATTTTTCTAATACTTTAGATATCATAAAGATCCAATAGTAAATCAGTATCATCCCGTGGATCAAATAGCACAATAAAAGATCCTCGGGTCAACAAGAAAACCTCAAATTTCTATCGATTTGATAGTCGTCAAACTATATGGAAGACACATATCCGTAACTACATTTTTCCTACTGCATAGCTCACCTAGATAAAATATAGGGGCTATTTTTACCAACGTATTAACATATATGAACATGTCACATCAGTATGCCGAGATGCCTACTACCATCTTAAGAACATCCACTGTTTAAAGCAATCTTGACACAAGAAGCATTTGTAACTGTAGTCCATGTCTTTGTGGCATCTTGTATAGACTATTGTAACCCTGGTAAAATAGCATATCTGATTATAACATCAATGGTTTTCAGCGAATTCAGAAGAGAGCAACTCGCACAGTAAAAAATACTCGAAAATATGATCATATCACCCCAATTCTTCAAAAACTGCATTGGCTACCTGTCAGACAGCGTATCTATTCAAGGTTTTATTAATAACTTATAAATCAATCAATGATATGGCACCTGAATACCTGTGTGAACCAATTAGAAAGTCATCCCAAAAACTCAGATCATCCAGTCAATTGCTATTGCAGGTGTCTGTGTCTCGGCTCAAGTCATATGGTGATTGTGCGTTTAGTGTTGCAGCCCCCACTTTGTGGAATAGGTTGCTGGCAGATATTAGAAGGTTGCTTTCACAGATAAATAATAATTATCTTATAAATATCTTATAGGATTTTTACAGACATTATTTTTGGTATTATTATATTACATATTATTTGTACAGTTTATGACTCAACAATAGTTCAGCAAACATTAATGCTTTACGAGTTTTACTGGTTTGTGACTCAACTTCAGCGTAATAAAGGTAAAGGTTTGATGACTTTGCATTAGTTTATGACTCTGCAAGGGCTCAGTAAATCTGAACGTTTTACGTCTGTGTATTGATTTGTGACTCAACTAAAACTCAGTAAACCTAAATACTTTATCTTTTATTGGTTTATGACAACTAAAGCTTATTAAATATGAATTTTGATAACTTTATAACTGTTTGTGACTCAGATAAAGCTCAGTACACCTGATTGTTCTATGTGTTTTATTCGTTTATGACTCGGCAGTAGCTCACTAATCATGAATATGGTATGTTTTTATATAGAATTATGACTCAACCATAGGTCAATAAGCCTGAAAATGTATGGATCTTTGTTGGTTTATGACTCAACTATAGCTCAGTAAACATGAACGCGTCTTTTTGTTGACATATGACTTTAAATCATCCTTCATTTTATGATACCAATAAGCATCTCGACGGAGCTCTGTGATCTGGGATTTAATTCTCAGCTTATCTGGAGGATGTGTCATCTATCATTTTTCATGTCGATCATCCCATTTATCCCATCATTTGCCGGGTAGGGGTCATAAACTAGCAACATTTATTCTACGAACATCAATCACATAATCGTGCGCGCGCACCTGTGTGTGTGTGTGTGTGTGTGTGTGTGTGCTATCTAACTATCCCTCTAATAGTCCCTAGCTTGTGTGGAATGCGAATAGTTTATTTACTTTATACACTCTGATACAACAACAATAGTCTGTGCTACACGTACAAGTTAACGCATTACGCGTACGACTTACACGTGAACGCATACACACGCACACGTACATTAACTGTTAACAATTAACATAAATGATACATTCGGTGGTTACAACATTGGCTTTTAAATATATAGATATCTCAACAACGTCCTATACTTATGATACGTGTGTGTTTGTGTAGGTGTGTATGCGTGTGTGTGTGTGTGTGCGTGGTATATATATATATATATATATATATATATATATGTGTGTGTGTGTGTGTGTGTGTGTGTGTGTGTGTGTGTGTTAAACTGATGAAATTATAATTATACTGTTCATCAATTAGCAAATAATAAAATTCAGACTAGTAAAAATACACAAGCCGTCCATTAAAATTACCTTCATGTTTTAAATGTGAACATTCAGCCAAATTATATCACTGAGATGCGAAAAACATAATACATGATATATGAGTTAATACTATTTTCTTTCGTAAACGTTGTGAAAACGTTCTATACCCGTTCAGCTGTGCTAAGGCATCTACTAAATTATATTTAATACAATATAAATTACCAATCGCCTGGATTATCTGGATCGTGATAAATAAGTAAACTCTGCAAATAAATGTTTAAAAAATAAACAAACAAAAAACGCGTCGCCTCTTGCGTATTGTCTTTTACAGTCAATATCGCGATATAATTATATATCTATATATTTAGATTATATATTTTACATATTAGAGACCGTCGTTCTCGGCGGATGTTGACGGATCCACAATATGGCTAGGTGGCTGCTGTTGGTGTATGGTTTCGCTTGGTTTGATGATTGATCCAGAAGGATCATTGTATTCAGTGCCGGCGTAATTCACTATTTGGTTGTAGGATGCCAACGGTCTGTTCTCCTTACTTTTGTGGACGCCGTAGGCGAAATATATCATATATCCTGAAGTGAAAAGAGCGAGATGTGTTATATCATGGAAAGGTGTGATAGCAACAACAAGAATATTAGCAATAGAAATTAGTAGTAGTAGTAGTAGTTAGTAGTAGTGTAGTAGTAGTAGTAACACTAGTAGTAGTAAAAATAGTAACTAGTACTAGTTATAGTAGTAAGATTATGAGTAATAATTATTATTATTATGTTTTTATTGGTGTTGTTAATTATTAATATATGACAAACGGCAAACTCGATCAATAAGAAACGTAACAAGATATAGACAACAATGGGAAGATGACTAGACATTATATCATCTCATTAATAAGGCATTTAATGGTTCTTAACGGTCTTTAAGGTTCGGATCCCAGTTTACCTGTGTTTTTTTTATAGATATGTCACAGATGTGCCCAGATGTACTCAGGGGCCAAACAACACACTTACTCTTGAAGACATCACAGACTCGAGTAAAGAATAACAACACGCATCTGATGGTAGATAGACTTACCTACGGCCAGCCATATAACTAAACGAATCCACGTCAAGTAATTAAGTTGAAGCATCATGGCGATGTTAACAAACATACTGAGTGCTGGTATATAGGGAACTAATGGTACCTGGAAGTAATAGGGTTTAGAACAAGAAAATCATTCAGTATCTCACTTGCTTGTGATACGGTTGTACACACGCGCACACGCGCGCACCCTCCCCGACACACATACGCACACATACACTCTGTCCACATATATATATATATATATATATATATATATATATATATATATATATACACACGTACCCGTTTTAACGTTTGTTACAAGTTTCCCTTATTAGAAGTTATACACATAACCATGTCTCGTTATATCAGTGTAACTTTTCCAGCCAATGATACCAGAATAAGCCTAATTGTTAATTTACTATTTGGTGTCGAATGCTTTATTGTGCAAAACACCATTTATTGAAATCTATCTTTCTAATAATCTGATTGCTCGCAGAACGTCTTCAATATAATGCTTGTGACATTCTATTTTCCAACAGTGTCTAAGCTTATGAAATAATATAATCGTATACCGTTAAATAAATCCACCAATCACCGATCGATATCATTGTAATTACTCGGTATACCATATTAGACGCTGGGGTTAATTATAATAATTACACATGTCTTGTTCGAGTATTAAGTATTCCAGAAGAAATGTTAATGTATTTATTTGCCCGGAAGGGGTCGGCAAAATACTGAAACCAACACACTTTACCTTTCAGTGGTGAGAGTGTTAATAACCATGTTAATTATACAAAAAAAAACATACCACATTATACATTTTGTATTTTATGATAAGCTTCCCCCTCCTCCCCAATTGTTATCTTGTTGTAGCACCTGTCCTATCCTCTATGAAAATTGGTTGTTGATGTTATTTCACATCCTCCATATAACGAACACACACACACACACACATATATATATATATATATATATATATATATATATATATATATATATATATATATATATATAAAAACAACTAGTAAAAATTCCATTCTTTTATACTTTCTACAGCAATGGGAATATGGCTAAGAATGGTAAAACTTACCTGGAAGGTAATAAAACTTTTGTTCTGCTCGTGAGCTAATATTACAAGTAAACTCATAACCATCCCGATAGAAGATAACAATAATAGGATAATCGCCCACCAGGTGGCGTTCTGAACGGCCCAGAAGGCCTTGAGAAGAACACACCAGAAGACTATGATAAAAACAGCCATCGCTATAACGGCAACTACCGGAGCGACACCTAGAATGCAAAATAAAAATAATACGAGTAAGTAATAAAATTTATGTTCAAATTCCATTGTTAGCAGAAAGTACACCACAAAGATGTTCAAATAACACTCCGTGTGTTCAAATTACAATATCTATTGAAATTATATTAAGTGTTTGTATCTGAGTGTCCTTCTTCTTTTAAAATATATATATATTAAAATTACATTACGGGTTAAAATTACAGTGAATAGCAAAATTACACTAAAGGTTAGAATTTCCACACACAAAGTTAAAATGTCATAGGAGATTAAAATAAAATAAAATATTAAAATGACGCCACGGGTTCAAATTCCAATGAATATTAAAATTACGCTAAAAGTTCAAATTACATTGAATATTAAATTTACGATAGACATTTAAACCCGATTAGTTAGTCTGTTAAACTGTTAATTTGTTAATCTGGTTAGTGTCTCGGTTAATTTAACAAACATAGCGCTAACTGACCATGGTCCAGGTTCCTCAATATTGGCAGGTCGAGGTATTGTTTCTTCAGCTTCCCGATGTCGTCGTGGCTCTGGGACGTCTTCAGGATACCCTTCTTGTCTGACATCAGCGAGCCGTCGTCGTCGTCGTCGTAGTCGGCGTCGGCTTCTTCCGGTCTCAACTTAAACTGGAGCTTGTCGGCGGTACGATATCGGAGGATGATGACGCAAGCGGCGACGAGCGTGAAGCTGAGCAGAGTCCCGATGGAGAGAAACTCGACCAGAGTCTCGATGTCGATCAGGAGCGCGAACAATCCGGCCGTCAGGCCGAACACCAGGATGGCGACGACCGGGGTCTGGGTCTTCGGGTGGACGTAGGAGAAGATCCAGAAGAAGAGGCCGTCCGATGCCATCGAGTAGACGGCGCGAGGTAGCGAGAAGAGCGAGCCGATCAGCGAGGTGGTGATCCCGAACAGCGTACCAACGGCCACGACGAACCTGGCCCAGTGGAGGCCGCGTTCTTCGAAGGCCGCCGGGAATGGCGCCGCTACCACCACGTGATCGTAGGGCACCATCAGCGTCAGCGAGGCCGTAGAGCCGATGTAGAGCACGGTGACTACGATCATGGCCAGGCCCGTCGCAATCGGGATCGACTTGGCCGGATTCTTCGCCTCCTCGCCGGCCACGGCGATGCCCTCGAATCCGATGTAGGCGTAGAAGCAGGTGGCGGCACCGGCGAACACTCCCGGATAACCGTAGGGCACGAAGTCGTTGGACCAATTCCGGCCTTTGCCCAGCGAGAAGCCAACCGAGATGATGAGCAAGATGACCAAGACGTTGATGGCGGTAAAGAACGTATTGAAGTTGATGGAAATCTTGGCACCGACAGAGACGAACATCATTACCACGATGACGATCAGGAGCGCTATGAAATCCGGATAGTCGCTCATCCATGGCACGCTGATCTGACCGACGTGCTCCATGGTGCCGTTCTTTATCGCCCCATTGAACATGGCGTCGAACGAGCCGCTCCAGGCTCGGGCCACCGAGGCGGCACCCAGCAGGTGTTCGAGGATGATGTTCCAGCCGATTGTGAATGCCCAGAACTCTCCCATCGTCACGTAGGTGTACGTGTAGGCCGAACCAGCCTTCGGGACCCTGGCTCCGAACTCGGCGTAGCAGAGAGAGGCCAGAGTGGCGGCGATACCGGCCATCAAGTAGGACACTAGAGTGGCTGGACCTAGGATTATATAAACATATTGTCGGGAGTAAGTTATGGGTAAATTATACATTGTCTTATTACGATGACTTAAGGGAAAGGAAATAATAATAATAATAATCTGTAATTTACAGTTTCACATCGAGGACTAATTCTAACCTAATTTAGAATTTGCAATAGATAGGATAGGATATACGGAGGAGAAAAACTTGTCAGTTGCCTGGTTGGATGAAACATTCATCTTACTATAGTGCCACGCCCGGGATTCGAACCTCCGACCTTCGGCACGGCATGACCATAACCACGGGTAAATAATCCACGACTCTACCACAGAAGCGGTATAAATATGTTCTACCGTGTTAAACACCCACACGCACACGCACGCACGCACACACACACACACACACACACACACACACACACACAACCCCAATATATATATATATATATATATATATATATATATAGCCTCAATGGACTCCATACTCATGGTCATGCTGTGCGGGAGACCAGAAGTTCGATTCCCGGTCGTATCCCTATAGTAGTAGGAGTTTTTCATCCAACCAGCAAACTGAAAAGGTTTTCTCCGCCGAATATGCCGTATGTTGTAAATTCTAAATTTATTTACAATTAAGGCCTCATGGTGAAGCAGTAAATTACAGGCCATATGCGTCTCCCTCATTTAAGGTAGCCAGCACAGGTAAAACAACTATCATTTCGTCCATTTCGGTTACATACAGACAATTAACTAACTTGATCAGTTAACATTGTCAGGTAACACAAAAGAGCAATTAGATAGATCAATAAAAGAAATTATAGATGCCATACCGAGCCATTGTTTACCAAATATTGTTGTTTAAATATTTTTGACATCGACAAATATTAATTAAAGAAAACGTCATGCTGCTAATATAGAGAAATTCTTTTAAAATACGTATTCATTTTCATAACAATAAGTCAAATTGGAATTTTGAGGTGAAAACTTGTAGAAACTAAAATCAAATATATGACAATTATAATCAATTTGTGAAACTGTAAAATAAATGAAATCTTCAATATTGACATGTTAAATAACTTTAAACAATTAAAAATGTATGTTATACAATAATGTGTATTATTTATTTATTTTGCTCATTATTTACCTAGGGGGGTCGACTTCAAAAATAATCTTCCAACATTCTCCTTTTCAACGCAGCATTATTATTAATGTAATAAAAAAAACACGACACCTGTGTGATATTAAACTATACACACATTCTTACCTGCAACTTCTCTAACAACGGTCCCGGTAAGGACAAATATTCCGGCTCCTACCATGTGACCAACACCTAACATAGTCAGATCCGTCGTCCCTAGGCACCGGCTCAGAGGTGTCTCCATGATATCGTCCGACAGCATCTTCTTCCTGTTCAGGATCGTGAGTAACCTGGATCCAGACCACATGTTGGCAGCACTTCGATGACGTCACAAATGGGGTTCTAAAAGGAAGAATCTCGTGTATTGTTACGGGTACACGTGGGGCTTAATTTCGATCCGGAAATGTCAACATTTCGGTTATTGTCATATTTATTTATGTTTTTCTTTTATTTAAATCTATCAATATAAAAATAATGTTTATTTTTTAAAAACGTCATTAGTAACAAGAACCATTCGATAACGCGACATAGCTAACCAAAAATATGAAGTCTCTAACTCATCAAGGAAAGTTAGAAGCGAATTATGGTTAATTTGCTGTCAACAACGAGCCTTTTGGTGCCGATTCTTTGATCAAAATAGTTATCCGTAAAATCAAACGTTCTGTATACTCGATTACAGTCTGTATGTTGTACTTAAGTGTCTTGGGTTTATACAATTGTGAAGGAAGTTGGTCTTCTCTCGTCTCTCCAGTTAGTGTATTTAGGTCATTCGGGTTAATCACATCGCGAATTTCATTGCTCGATATTTTTACTTAGATTTCCTGATAATTCGCTAGCTTTCCTCGTCCGAGTTTCGTGTACTCCGTGAAAGATCCAAATTGCTAAACCTGAGCCCGAGCATATCGGATGTGGAACTTTGCGGGACCGGTTTATTGATTTGTTTACACTCCAGTCCAAAGCTCAGATGTAAGGACGTCCACAGGAGATGTTCCATAATGCGGTACATCACGGTCACCTTAGCCTTAGCTCCACGCAATTGTAGGCTCTCCTCTCTCGCCCCCCCCCCCTCTCTCTCTCTGCTACACTACTCGACTACTTGTAGTAATCGGACGTGTGTTTGATGTAGGGTCAATAAACCATCTAAAGTCGGGTTTGTGTATTTGACACTGCGACGATCCCGAACAATACCGGAATATTAATACAGGACTTATACGACGGATAAGTGGCCATAGGCTCGCTTCTTTATCGTATTTGTTGCGCGACGCATATATATTTGCGGCAAGTGACGACGACTGCGTGTCTTGTTCGCTGTGTGGATGATGTGTTTGGGTGACCAGGACTGCTGGTGACTCAATTGATGGGCAGTATATTCTTTATCGGTAGTTCGGTAATGGATGGTGTGTGATGGATGGATGGGTCTTTTCTTATTATTTCTAGAAGCTGACAATTGGAATTTCAATCGAGCTGTAATGTGGTATATTAAGGGCAAGCACTCCTTCGATTTCCTCTACGAATTGAAGTTTTATGACTTTGCATGCGTCTTTTCCGTCGTCCGTGATGGTCTGCCCAATAAAAACTCAAAATATTACACCGCAGATGCGACCCCCCCCCTCCCGGCTGTGAAGCGTCATAAACCCTGGATCGGGAAACAATCCCATGTGGACGAGTATTAACGTATCTCGGTTACGTCATACCGGATCCGGCCGACGTGAGGGATTGGCGACACGATAGGTCTTCTGCCGAAGTCTATCTCGCTGATTATGACCGGAAGGAAATTAGCGAACAGCTTTGTTCGCCACTCTTCGTCATCGAAATGGGCAAACGAAGGGCACCTGGGGTGGCTGCTTTGTTCGTGTGCCTGAAACACGAGCGACGAGCGACACCTCTCAGAGCCTACCAATCAAGTTGGTGATGTGGCGCAAGGACAATAATAGAAAGATAATACGATCCTCGTAATGTGACAGGTGATCCATGCATACTTCCCGTCTGTTCCGTATCCGATGAGCGATAATTTACAGCCTTTTTCCTCACGGTCTCTTGCCCTCGAACAAAAATACTGACTAGTTCTTTGATTAAACGACGACGTTGCGTCAATAAAAAAACTAATTAAAAAAAAGGAAACCCGGTTCTCTTCCTAAAATTCTTCCCTTCTTATGGCCGACGAACTATTTTTTAATTTCAATCTGCTCTCGAATTCGTCAGTATTCTTCTTATGGATTACAACAAACGCCTCCATTTATCAAGATGAACATATAGCGCGTTGGCTTACGTCATCGCGGGTATTTGTCAAATATTTGTTTCTAAAGAGTCGAAATCGTCTAAATTAAGAGTTATCCATGTTGTTGTTGTTGCTGCTGCTGTTGTTGTTGAGCCTTTGTACTGGCCATATCTTGGACATATGGCCGCGAGACGACTGCCTAGTGAAACATTTTATTTAGAGACACAATTACTACAAAACACATTTAAATTTGTTTACGTATTTTATATTTGAAAACTAAACTTGAGATATTCATTATTTTGGTGTGGTGTCTCTAATATGGAGTAAGAGTAGCGAGTGTTGTCGTGAGTCGGGTTCCAAGGTTTTAGGTCGGGTGTAAGGCTATAAGTTTTGTTCTGTATTGTTTTATGTGATTTTGTGTACTCAAACTGTGTTGTATGTATATGTATAAGTCTAAGAATACATACATGTGTGTGTATTCGTGCTTATTTCGATTTTCTTTTCCGGGATAATACAGCCTTGTAAAATGTATTATGTTGTTGTTATTACATACGTGTAACACACAAGGGCTACATGCCTTAGGGATTTTGTACATCTCCTTAACTACACAATTTTCATTGTAATTCTGGACTAAATATGAATAGTTATGAGTGACAGTTGAAATAAATACCTACCTTGACACCTAGTCGCCACTGTGTACGAATACGTGAATCTATCCATCTAACTATCATTATATGTATATATATATATATATATATATATATATATATAATACTTTCCAAGTGGCCCCACGAAAGAGCGCCCTCTAATGACCAAAGCCTATTTCTCCACACCCGAGAAGCTTATTACTATAGCGGGCGGCCATGATTAATGGTATCTAATGCAGGACAGATACATGATGAATGCCAGAACGAATCAGTCTCAGTACCAACTAGAACACGTCGTCCTAGTCGTGCCATGTCAGGTGACATTTATAGAAGAGAATCCCATCCCATCTCTGTCTATTATAATAACAGAAAAATATCTCTAGATTAGACGTTATTGGAGAAGTTCGTGTATACGCCATTATGCTAATAACTGAATGTTGTGTTTGGTGGTGTTGTTGGCTGTAAGTTCTTTTGGGGGAGGCAGGGGGGGGGTAGCCGTTAATGGTGTTATTGGCGTTGTTTGTATTCTGGTGGTGCTAATCTTGTGGCTGCAGGTGTTGTTGTTATTGTTGTTGTTGTTGTCATTCGAGTTGCTGATGTTGTTCGTCTTGCTGTTGCTAGTGTTGCTGATGTTGCTCGTCTCGTTATTTGCATTGTTGTTGTTGTATGACTTGTTGGCTGTTAGTGTTACCGCCTATGGCCTAGTGGGTAAGAGCGTGGGACTTTCCTATTCATGTTGATGCTGCGCGGGAGGTTGGGGGTTCGAATCCCGGCCATGGCACTATAGTGGGAGGAGTTTTTCATCCAACCCAAAAACTGGCAAGGTTTTCTCCGCCGAATATGCCATCTATTGTAAATTCTAAATCTATTTAGAATTAGTTCGCGTGGTGAAGCATAAAATCAGACCATATGCGTCTCCCTCATTTGAGGTAGCTAAGCCACATAAATAACTGCCATTTCGAGCCTTATTATGACTGTTATTATTTCTGTTGTTCTTTGTTTTGCTGTTGTTACTTTTGTTGCTGTTGTTTGTATTATTGCTGTTGTTGTGTTTTCGCGCGTGCGTTTCTGTGGTTTGTTTTAGCTGTTGTTCGTATTGGTGGCAGGTACTTGGTTAGTGAATGTTTAAAAAGAAATACGGCCGAGAGATGAAACAACCCGCAGATCGGAGTGCCCATTATTACCGTTAGTGTTGCTGCTGATGTTAGTATTGCTGCGGAATTTTGTGTTGCTGCCGATTATTGTCTTCTTGCTTGTATTTATATTGTTGCTGATGTTTGTGTTGCTGAATTTTTTCCGTTGGTGGGTGTTTGTTCCTCCTATCGTTTGTGTAGCTGTTGTTATTTGTTTTGCCGTTTGTGGGTGTTTGTTCATCCTATCGTTTGTGTAGCTGTTGTTGTTTGTTTTGCCATTGGTGGGTGTTTATTCCTCCTATCGTTTGTGTAGCTGTTGTTTGTTTTGCCGTTGGTGGGTGTTTATTCCTCCTATCGTTTGTGTAGCTGTTGTTGTTTGTTTTGCCGTTTGTGGGTGTTTGTTCATCCTATCGTTTGTGTAGCTGTTGTTGTTTGTTTTGCCGTTGGTGGGTGTTTATTCCTCCTATCGTTTGTGTAGCTGTTGTTGTTTGTTTTCCTGTTGTTATTTTTTGCTGTTACCATTTTTGTTTGTTTGTTTGTTGTTGTTGTTGTTATTTTAGCTGTCGATTTTCTGGCTCTTTCTACCATTGTTTGAGTTGCTACTGCTGATCATACTATTGTTGCCACCGTTGTTATTATTGCTGTTTTTACTGCTACTGCTGTTGCTGTTATCTGCGTAAGCGTTACCAAAACTATCGTCGCCATTGCTGTTGCTGTAGTTGATGTTATTTAGAATTATGATTACAACGCGATTACCTAATGAAATCCTCATCACAACACGCACATACATAACATCATCATCATCATCATCATCATCATCATCATCATCATCTAATTGCTGGCCATTCATTTTATATATATCGCATCTAGTCTGTGACAGTCACTGATCCACCATAAGAAATTCACCTTTGTCTCTTCTACAGATCAGTTAACTCCCTTCCTTGTCGTCCTAATTCTCTTTCTATAATATCAATTTCCTTTCTATTACAACATTGATACAAATAGAAATAATCCTATCTACATAAATCTATATAGATCACTGCACTATAGACGTCTAGTAGTTTGTGGGGATTAGATCCCGGGAGTTGTCTCTGTTTGGGGGGGGACGTCCTAAGTGAAATCAATGTCGAGACGAAACAAGACAATAACTCGTTTATATATTTATATCTAGATATTTCTAGCTTTCTATATACAAGTGTTCCTATCTATCTATGTATGTTCATCTCTTTCTATTTAGCTATATCTATCTAACTATATACAAATATTTCTATCTATCTATATACACGTGTTTGTTTCTATCTGTCCACCCATCAATCTATGTTTCTTTCTATTGTCTAGTTACCAATATTTCTATCTAACCGTACACGTATATTTCTAGCTATCTATGTACACATGTTCCTATCTGTCTATCTATCTATATCTATCTATCTATCTATCCATTTATGAACAGTTCTTTCTATTTGTGTATATACATTTTTCTATTCTTCAATATACAAATATTTTTAAGCCAGGTGTTTCTCTCTATCTTGACGCAGGTACACACACACAGCGAGAGAGAGGAGGGGGGGGAGATAATCACACCATACAGAGAATGGTTCGACATTCTGTAAGGAGATTGAAAGCCAATGGCGTCTGACATTTCATTCGCTGATCAAATTACAGTTATACGGAAAAACATTCCCCATTGCTGTCATCCTAATGGACACTTTGAATTCAGACTCCATACCGCCTGTTAGCTTCATCGAGGGAGAAAAAAAGCTGTCCGAGTTGATTTCGAGATGGGAAACGCATTACGTGCTTTTATGTAGGAACAGCACCAAATCTGGCACACACCTGCCACCGGAGTGGGGCTAACCTCACTTTTCTAGATTACTTCTGCAACACGACCAAAGCTCGGCACACTACAGTCGGGGGGTGGGTGTGGAGGTTGTAATCCGGCTAGGGGGCACTGGGGTCACCTAGCAACAACTTTATTATACATTCTCCGCGGTGGCCGGATTTAGACCGGCTCACTACGGGTTCTGTGCCGTTTGGCTCGGCGGCACCACTGGGCGGCCGGTTGGTAATGCGGTCTGTGCCGGGCGCCGTTGGACGTGTGATGTGACGCTAGGCGCTGCTGGCTAGCCGTGTGTCGCCGAATTACCTGGCGGCCGTACGGTGGTAGGCACAATGGGCTCGGAACACCGGTAAGGACCGGCACATTGTTAGGTGATCAATCATTATTTCTCCCGACGCCGTAATGCGTTCTTTTGTGCTGGACTAGAAAATAGGTGATTGCCGGGAATCGTCCGCACGTTTGTTGTAATCTTGCGACAGCGATGTTCACTTGGCTCTTGACAGATTGGCTGAAGAAATGGAAAACTGCGGATGGAGTATGGTGTTGTTAAATATCAAGAATGGTGGGGAGGCGGTTCATCGAGCCTCTCTCCCCCTCTCTCTGTGTGTATGTGTGCATGCGTGCATGCGTGTATGTGCGCGTGTGTGTTGTGCTTACGCATAGGCGCAATCATACGCGCAAGTGGAAGTGTCTGCTCAGGTGCATTTTTGTGCCTGTGCTTGACATGTAAACCCACACATCCGCAGGGAACAAACGTACGCCCGGATGTTCCATATGTCGCGGAGACGTAGCGGAGCAACTGGTGGCCGATGGAGAAGCTGGTCTTCCTTCCTCATCCATAATGTCGATGACCAGCGTGGCTAGGTGGCTAACCTGGTCCTTCCCCGTCTTATCATAACAATAGGTCGTTTTCCTAACATGGCATCATACAACACAAACCCGGCATCATACAGTCACAAACCCGGGACATACGGGCACGACAAACGCGCGATACCTTCGTGCTAATTAGTTTGTAGCCTGGCAACATTTGGTGCATGCATTGAGAAGGAAAAAAACACAATCGCCATTATAAATCACGCATGGGCTGATGGAGGGTAGAGTAATCACGATCACTTACCTGTAATATATCGAAGCTGTCTATAGACTTGCTATCAGGCGTCCATATGGTTACTCGAGAACACGATCAAGATGCCGCCGGTGGTTGGCCAGTGTACACATTAGTGAGGTGACAGTGGGCCGTAGTCGGGCCACCGTCAGCATTCTGGATGTTGGAAGACGGCTTAACGTTCTTGGGCTAGAGCCAGCCAGGCAACGGGCAGGCAACAACATCGAAACGATGTCTCCCTCTAGCGGCGTGTGTGTATGTGTGTGTGTGCGGGGGAGTGGGCCCTGGATGGCTGCCAGGAATACGGTACTAGGATAGCAGAGATGGGGCCATCTTGTGGTGTGTGTGCGTGTGTTTGTGTGTGTATTCTCACTGAGAGACGCTTCCATGTGTCATTTGTTATTGTCCCATTGTAAACTGTACAGCGACGGGTCTTACTCACTGTTAGAGAATTTCGTTCTTCAGACGGAAACCAACGACTGTCTGATGGCATTAGACGATAGTGGATTATGGCCGAGATGAACGGGCGGCATACCTCATTTGACTGTTGGCGTGTGTGTGTATGCATGCATGTGTAGGTATGTGTGCGTGCGGTTTTGCGTGTGCGTGTGTGTGTGCGCGTGTGTGCGTGCTTCAGTGAGCGAGCAAGGATTAACGAAGCATCAGAACAAAAAGGTCATTTAGTGTCGCTTCCTTTAACTCACATCTAACGACATGCAGCACACTGTGGACTAATCTATGTAATTGTATACCTGGAGCCCAGAAAGTGTGTATTTGTGTGTTTGTGTACACGCACGCACACACACACATCCATAAACTAATACATTCATCAATTTATACTGCCACATTGATACACATCCATAAACTTATACTTCCATCATCCAATAAATTAATTGTTACTCCATCTGGCGAATTATTGCCAGATAGGAGTCAGACAGGGAAACTGTTTCTACTCTCATAATCAGGCCGAAGCTTTTTACTGATTGAAGTCTGCCATATGCTATACAGAGCGATATCAAATGTACCATTGGCATAAAGATTAAAATTCGCACTTTCCAATGAGAGAGAGAGAACAAACAATCTAACTTTCACAGCATTCAGAGACAAACACACCGAGATCGGATACCTTTAATCTGATTGAATCTGATTAAAACTTGTATTTATGTGATATAGCAAACATTAGTTTCAAATTCGTGGTGGCATTAAGTATTGGCACTGATAAGATGTGGATTAGCTGCTACACATACACACATCCACACGCACACACACCTCATATGCAGCATTATTAAGTAGGCGCTCTTGACTGAATTCAAGATTTATTCCAACCAGTTTATACATGTTATACTTAATCAAGCAGCTTTAACATCAGCTGTTTGCTTTGACTCTCTGTACGCCTGTAAAGCCAGCTGTATAATCCCTCCTTGTCTGGAGTCTTTTTCTGCAAATGCCTGAATGGGGGGGAAGACATCACAACGGATTTTAATATCGTGGAAATCCATCAGTTAAAACATAATACGAAATAAACGATTTTGCGGAAGATGCTCCTTTGAACAAGCAACCCTGGTATTGTGTGTGTAGTCAAAAACATCTTGTTTGCGTTACACGAAAAAAACTGATATGCCTGCTTACTCATCGAAATATTCGTAGTTATTTGCCCTTATCCATGCTAACATGTATTAACTGTATTATATCTCGCATCACTGGAAAGCCTAGGCCTCTATGGTTATAATTATCACATTTGTACTGATCATTGGTTTTGTTGGCCGAGTAATTACGACGAGTGTTGAGTCTCGTACCAGATATTTCTACTTAGATATCATCTGTGTTCAGCAGGAAATGTTCTCATTTTGTGAACATGCTAGGTGAAATAGGTTGAGCAATATCCAAAGGCAGACGGATAGCATGAAAAATTAAACATTCTTCATACAAAGCCTGGTCATGAAGTGGATTCTGGTATCGGCGTTCTTTGGCCAAATTTCAGTAGAACAACGACCGCCTTCTCAGTAACAAATAAACACAAGACATTTCTGATCTTACGTTTCATACATCTCCCGTAAAACAGCCAGACACCTCAGCACCAGGTCAATGCACCATATACAGCCACAACAGCCTCGCACTTCCATACGCTCATCACCGGCTTCTATATACGTTGCTGTATGATAGCATTCTAGTCCTCAACCGAGAAAAAACTAAAGGGTATAGTCCACCTTCATTTTAAATGTTCAGGACTAATATAGCTAGGCTCACAAATATCATAAATGATGTCGAAATGTGTAAACGATCACGCACACATTAAATAATCCAGTCCAAAATGCTGATTAATCGACTTTCAATGGCCTGTGGGCGCCGCCATTTTTAAGCTAGACAGATACCAGAAGGTCCTGAAATTATTCCAGAAGATAACGCAATTATCCGGAAGGAACATTAGAAGAGCAAAATTATTCAAACCGTTTCGAAGAAAGCTGAATCGAATCGTCGAAGAAACCTTGAGGAGAACCGGGAACACTGACTAGTGTCTGCGTGAACTCTGTAAACCAGTGGATTCCGAGAAGGAATCTCCTTGGTGCCGTTCTGTGCTGAACTGTATTTTAGCTAATTCAAATGTGAAATGTATATCACAACATCCCGAATGCCCGAGATATTAACGCTCAAGAGCAACCATAATCCGCGTCAGTATAGGGAGTGCTCATATGACGTCAGAGCATTTGAGTTTCTCCTTCCCGCCTTCGAATATGACTTCCGATGCAGCCGTAATGGCAGACCTCCAGTAATTCGGATTATTTCCCTATATCTATGATATCAGGTATATTTCGTGATTATTATTATGGAATTGTTGCTTACATATTTAAGAATTTTTTTTCTGGGGGTGAACTGTCCCTTTAAGTTAGCTAATACTGTAAAGTTAATAATAATAATATAGGCAAAATGGCAGATCTTTTACGCGGCTTGGCTACCTCAAATGGGGGAGACGTTTATGGCCTATAATTTACTGCTTCACCACGAGGACTAATTCTAAGCAAGTTCAGAATTTACAATGTATGCCATATTTGGTGGAGAAAACCTTGCTAGTTGTCTGACTGGATGAAAAACCCGACTATAGTGTCACGGTCTGGATTCGAACATCCGATCTCCCGCACAGAATGACCACGAGTAAGAAAGTCCTACGCCCTAACTAATGAGGTCATATAAGCGTATGTTGTAAAGTTAACCCAATTCTATAGACACTAACACGTTGCCGGTAGTCTGTGGTCACTCTGGCTCTGTGAAGAGAATCCATCGTCGTTGTCGTCTAGCAGGATGCAGTTTGCACCAAGATATCAGATAACCACCGGCTGTCAACCTCGTATCTGATTGCATTTATCTGCTACAATTACAGCCATAAAGTATTGGCGGTTTTCTCACTCCATCCCACATCATGGTACTATCAGCAGCTGTTTCCATGAAATACGTTTCATCGGATCGTCTCCACAATTTGACCCTGCCATCTGACTTTCACAGGTAGAATTCCAAACTCAAATCAACATACCACGTGTTGATGTTCTATGACTGGTGTTGCTAACACCAAAACAGACAGGTCTGACAGTGAAGGATAGTCGGTTCAACCTTCCTGGCACTTCGATAAACCTGTTGATTGGTTGTATACAGTCTATTCCTGAACGTTTCATCAGATATCCATCGGCCATAACGCCCTGGAAGCAGTGTCTTATGACATCACCAGTTTATAATACTTTATCTTCACTTTGTAGATAAAATGACACAGCTTATACTAAATGATGCACCATTTTCTTTCTGCCCTTCAGTATAGGCCTTAACCAGAAGAGATGAACGTGGCCATGTAATGTGTGCTGCATACACAAAGACACAGTATTGTTTGTATTCAGGAAAACCTGTGAAATATATGCTGTCTGTGGCTGACCATTTTGGTTGTTTATATCTAAAACTGAATGTTGTTGTTGAATTGTATAGCCACAACGCTGGACACACCTGGGAAAACACTGCTGAGGAGCAACTACTTAAGGTAACTTATCCCACAAACACAGTTATTGGCCCGATTCGAACCCACAACCTGGAGGTTTGCAACACAGTGCTGTAAACACTGAGCCATCGGAAAGCCCAACCCAAACTGACTGAGTGACATCAGACACAATGGTCCATAGCTCAGAGGAACAAAATGGCACATTTCAACTTATAACACTATTACCATTAGTGCAATTTTAACATGGATAAGGTCGAACAAACATAAATGTTCTGAACAGTTTTGAAGTGTTTAATAAAGCATATCCTCATACCAATATCATCTATGGTATTCGATACTCAGTTCAGTTATATCACAGCTAAATATCCTTACCTCAATGATTTCCTCATTGGAAATATTCGGGTCTTCTTCACAAAGTTTTGCTGACTCCGTATCAGGAAATATGATATTATGTAATCTTACAATATCAGCAGCATCAGACAACCTGTTGAATAAGATTTAAACACACTCCCATCATTGTGTTGAGTTAAATTATGCGGCATTTTAAGTAAGAATATGGCATGACTTTAAAGTCTAAATTATATATTAACCAGACATGGGGTCAATTCAATTCCTAAATTGGAATTGATAGTCAATTCAAATTCTGCAATTGATTATTTAAAAAAGTGGAATTGGAATTGATAAATTATGAATTGGAATTGACGTTTCCTACAAAACATTTAATCCAAAAATTAATTTACCATTTAATTTTTTAATTCAGAAATATTTTTTCCATGACAATCCTACTTGGAATATCAACTACTTTGAGCAGGTACTAGGGAGTACCTACCCATGGTAAAAAGTAGTGTGTAAAAAAGAGTCGGTAAAAACGGAATTGGAATTGAAAAATGTGGAATTGGAATTGATAAATTTGATGTAGAATTGGTGTCAACCAAATGGAATTGACCCCATGTCTGACATGAACATATTTGCTCTACCCTCCCTGAAAATAACAATTACTGATTAGGTTCTTGTGTGTTAGTACAGTAATAACGATCTGTGTAATTTAACTGAGCCGATTCTATATTCTGTAGAAATTAAGAAAACTAAAACATACATGAACAATTAAGCACTCTATCCAGAAGTCATTCTGCTTTGAATATTTTGAAAAGGTGTCCTTGTTTTAATACAGCTGCTAAAATGTTATATGGTCGGAAAAATATTTTAATGGTTCTGATTTCATGCATTTACTTGAAAAATAATTCGGAACAAATGGAATCATAATTCTGACAAGCCAACAAATTAAATGAATACAAATGATGACTACCATGATGATCATAAGATGGTAAAGAATCTTGTCCTATATTTATGTGAGTGAGTAAGTGTGTGAGTGAGTGGGTCAGTGCCTTGTTTAGCCTCGGCCATGGTTAAATTTAGAACATAATGACTTAGAGGCAACCCCGAAAGAGTTATTCCAGGCTTCTTAGCCAGTCAGCCATTCAAATTCAATTCAAAACAAAATGGACGCCATTATGGAGAGTGATACACTCTTCAGAGGAATATTTCCATTACTTTGTGCTCAAGTCACTAAAAGTAAAAGCACTACCAGCAGCCACCTAAGAACAGCACATTTCCAAACCTTCCCCGTAGACCCAGAAATCCAACGACGGATGGGGAACCGACTTCCTCCTATTCTACTGAACAAAAGAGGTCCCTCTACTTTAAATTTCTAGCTAAAAGATCCTGGAAATATCCTACGAATACGAGCAACATTTTGGATTCAACCTCTGACCAATGCAATTACAATGCAGTATTTTATCCACAGCCCGATGGCAACACCCCCCTTAGTTTGGGTAATTTTGATATTTTAGAGTGTTGTCATTGCATATCAGATACAACAGACTTCTACTCAGAGGGCTATACATATGGTTGGCCAAAACAAATCAATCTGAACAGACAAATGATTGATGAGGTTAACTGTTTAGCTTTTGCACTGGTCACACCTGAGACATATGACCGAGGGATAACACACTAGGAAAACACATCTCACAAATACAGTTGAGGCAAATTCGAACCTACAACCTGGAGGTTTGAACCACACTGCTCTAACTACTGCACCACTGAAATGTCCAATTTAAATAAACAACTAATCAGTACAGTTGGTGGATGTGTGGCATCAAGGAAAGGTTTATGTAAACACACACACACACACACACACACACACACACACATATATATATATATATATATATATATCAGAAAATACATCTCAAAAACTCAACCAATTGAAGACATAGCGACTCCAGTCGTTAATTATGTTCTATAAAACTCTATTTGAGATGGCAACTAAAAATTCTATTTACTTTATGGGACAATGTAATAAGATACATTTAGGTATGATAATAGTTTGCTGGCTCAGGTAACTAATGACTCATTGATGCCATATCACTGAAGATTACAACAACAATTATAACATCAGTACCCAGACTGGACATATTCATCTAAACAAGAAAGTCCTGTACTGGGTGTAATAACTGTAATCCGTCTCACTTAATAACACTGATCATTTACAGTGCGTCCCTAGCAATGGAAGTAGTGTGTCACTAACAGGTTGTCATAGATAATTTGACACGAAAATGGAACGCCAGAGATTTCTCAACGCGTGGTTCCAGAGTAGATACATATTTTGATCGTGGATCGTTTCAGCCATGGATATGCACCATGGAATATTTTGGCCGAACATAAATGCTAAGGTGGAGGATTCATCCACCACCAACAAAATAAAATATGCCAGCCAGTTGATGATGGAAGATTCTGCAAATTAAGCTACATCATATTAATCTATGGCTCTAGCCGACTTGTTTCACGTTACCTCTCATCAGTACGGCCAATATTGTTATTTTCAAAATTTAAAACAGCCCTCCTTTACACATAGCCCCATACACGGGTATGCACCTGTTACACCATTTACAAATGAAAATAACTCAAATGCTCATAAATTCCTATATCGATTCCATCAGATGTCAGTCATTAACCAACAATGGACACTTACTCACTTTAATAATCTGTGACAGTCAAACTAATAAATAATTTTAAAAGGGGACTTTTAAAATGACGTCAGGTCAACTAAACAGTTCTTGGACATTGTACAGATAAAATACACATAAAATAAAAGATACTAAGGGATGCAGTATTTTACAGTAGTAGAAACAAATGATTGATTGGCAATGTAATCACATTGAGAACATTATGTCCTTGAATCTGCGAGTCCACCTCGAGTTCAGGTTCATTTCTGGCCAACCAGCGATTTATCAAATCAGATCTAACCTATATTCTGAAGTCAAAGATCACTCGGTGTTTGTGATCGTCGGTTAGTCACTATCAATAACCATTGACCAAACCACTTATCAAGAACAACTACTGGTGAGGAACACTTCCCAGTCCATCTGTCACCACTAGTATAATATTGACATGAATATCTATTCCAAGCAAATTCATCAGAACATGCGATCTACATGCCATGAGAAGATATGCGGCATTACTCTCCCTGAAACTGCCAACATTAGTCATGTGCAAATATATTTGTCACGTACGCACGCACACACGCATACGACGACGGTTTCCCAAACAATTAGGAAATCGTAATCGGGAAGTCAGCACAAAACATGATCAATACGAGCAATGCAGCTAAATTCGAAGGAGCGCAAAAATTTATAATAATTTCATCTTACACATATAATACTGATTGTAGTTGAATGGGTGATATGTAGCCTCTCAGCCGACAAAAACGTGGAAAATATTTTGGTTTTAAAATATCCATCAAAAGGGAAAAATTAATGTCAACCAAAGGCGGTGGTTTATATCAAGTAGCTAGATCAGTTCTAAATATTCCATCTTCACTGTTAAACTTAAATGTCCAATTACCAAAAATACACTCGAAAGCGAAGTACACTTTAGTTTGCATTAAGGTTCATTTAACTTCTCCATCTGCATATCTACTAGAAATTATTATCAAACATAACGTCTTCATTTTCTTTTTTAATAATGAATATTAATAAAAACATAAAGTCTAATGGATGCACAGCGATACGAATCGCCTAAAAATTAGTCACTCGAAATAGAATCAGACGAATCATAAAACAGAGTTACAATAATTTATACGAGATGTGACAAAGACACAGATCACGGTACAAGTAGTCCTCGGGTTACGGGCGGCTCCGACTTAAGACAACTGGACGTTACTAACGAACACCAATAAGCGCTTAAAAGTTGTTGTTTCGAGTTACCGACAGTGGTTCGTAGTTATGGACCAGCGAAATAGATTGTGGCGTGGTGTGCGCGGAAGAATACGTCGTCAAGCGTCGTCTAGGTGAGGACGTTTTTGTGTTTTTGCGTAATTTTTAACCCCTATTTATATCTCCTAAGTATACAAATGTTGCTGTTTCACGGCCACTTTTATGCACAAGGTAGGCTAAATGGGCAGAGTAACACCCAAACGTAATGGGGAGAAGTGAAAGATCAAACATCCTTCTGACATAACCCAGTTGGGGTTTGAACCCAGGTGCTATACATATGTGGCCAACCGCGCTACCAGTCAGGCCATGGAGGCGCCTCACCCAAGCGTACATGATGATGACGATTTATGTTTACGGCCACTTTTCTGCACATGGTAAGCTAAATGGGCCATGCGACCTCCAAAGGTAGTGAAGCGAAGTCAAAGATGAAACACCCTTCAGATATGCCCACACCGAGATTCGAATTCAGGTGGTAGTGATCTGTGATCCAATGTGCTACAAATTAGACCACGGAGGCAACTTACCTAAGCGTACAGCCAATGCCAGTAATAACAGTGTATTTTATTGTTAGGAGTGGTTTTGCTTATATAAATAATAAATATAACAATTGTTTAACATACAGCTATAAGTCATCCAAGTAAGATCTAATACCAGGTCCCTGCGTAACAACGCCCGAGAGGGTCATTGTACATTGTGCTCACAAAAATGTCAAGAGGCGAACCTCGTTGGAGACTAAATAACAAAAATATAGGACATACTATAATGAACTGGAACAATTAGTTGATTAAAACTAAGCAATTATTTTCCGGAATAAAAACGAAACCTATCTTTGGGAGAAAAAAACACATTAGTAACAGCAGTACGGTATTATCTTAAAATATGAATATTTAATGTTTGTGTATTCAGAATAAAGCATGGTTGTCAGTGTTTAGAAGATGTGTGTGTTGTTCTTAACGGGTTTTGACATGATTTTATAATTATTTTCTTTCCTTGTGTCCCACATATTATAATATAATAGAATAACAATCTTCTATGGCGCCTATATCCTTGAAAAGAATCGAGCTCAGTGGCGCCAGAAATCGGGTCAATTCTATTTTTTAATTCAAAATCTAATTCCAGACTAATTTAGCCAATTACAATAACAAATTCATCAATTCCAACCCCAGAAATGGAATTGCCCATCAATTTCAGTTCCAGAATTTAGCTGACCACATCTATGGTAATGAATTATATTGAATGATCGCTATATCTTTGACAGAGTTTTAGGCTGGAACGTATATATGGTTTGAAGGAAAAATTAAATACAAACTCCAACAACTTCGTTGATTCAGTGCCGTTTTAAATAGAAACCATATTTTTTTAATGAATAAATACTTCTCTTTAAAAATCTGGTTAATATGGTTGAGGAAGATGATGATTGATTAATTTTGTATGGCCATTTTTGTGCACATGGAAGTCTAAATGGGCCGATGTTAATATCGTTGAGGTTATGTTATCTATTAAATATGAAGACAGCATGAAAAATAGATACAAAGGTTTCCAGAAGAAAGAGTTTGATAGGCAATGGTACAGAGTTTGAGAGAATACAGAAGTGGGACAGAATGGAAAAACTGAGGAGACTGTGTGACAACTCTAGCTAAGCAGTTCTGAACACACTGAGGTTTTAGAATATCCTTAGATGCAATGTTATAAAGAAGAGAGTTGCAGTAATCACGCCTACTAGTAATGAATGATGTAACAATCACTTTGGCGACTGAAAAAGAAATATAACCACGAATACGGCGAAGGTCACGAATACCAATGGTAAAAGCAGCAGCAACACGTCCGAGAAATATGTTTTCTGAAATTAAAATTACGTACATTGTCTGATCGTGTGATGATATGATTAAGGGTGGGCGTATGGAAGAAACGATTAAGTCTGCTGCATTGTCTGGATGTCCCTAATATGATGAAGTCTATTGTTTGTCATCCAGCCAAAGATGTCACTGAGGCAGTCACCTAGCTATTTAAGAAAAAGATCCGTGTCTGCTATAGATAAAGATATATATATATATACTTGGGTGTCATCTGCATATAAATGATGGTCTAATTTATGGCTGTGAATAAGAGAGTTTAGTGGTATGGTATACAGAGTAAACACCACCGGCCCAAGAACAGAGCCTTTTGGAACACCGCAAAACAAAGGCACTGCCTTTGAAAAAGAGTTTCCTATTTATTAAGAATGACTGGATCCAACTGTGCCTGATATGCCATACCAATCAGAGATGCGACCTAAAAGAACAGAATAATCAATGGTGTTAAAAGATGCAGATAAATCTAAAAGTGTTAGTGCTGTGACCTTTCCCGTGTCCATATTTAGTGATATGTCATTATGAACTTTCAGTAGAGCGTTTTCTGTAGAGACAAATTGTTTGTAAAGAGACTGACAAACATTAAACAAATGATTACAGTTTAGGTGAACGTTCAAACGACAGAATACGACCTTTTCTAATACTTTAGATATGAAAGATAGATTTGAAATAGAAATACATGTATAACTGTTTATATAATTGGCTGGTAAAGATGGTTTCTTAAGAAGAGGGATTAGATGAGCATGTTCAAAATGAGAAGGGGACACTCCGGAGCTTAGTGATACATTTATTATCTTAGTAATTATAACAATTAGTGTGTGAAGACTAGATTTTAACAGAAATGTAGGGATAGCATCAAGTTCACAGAACTTATTAGGGGATGATAAAATCAGTTTAGCAACTTCAATAAGTGGCTGATTTAAACACTGTGCGAGGATGATGTACAACCGGAAAATCAATATTACAACTAGAAGCACAACCTGGGAAAGAAGCATGAATTTGGGTGATATTATCCTTGAAATGTTTCGAAAAAGAATTGCAGAGTGAATTAATTGAATCATGAGCGGGCAGAGAAAGAGAAGCCTTTCTATGGAGGATTGTCAGAGTTGTTGGAGATCATGTTTCTATAAAAGTTACATTTAGATTTATTCATGCATATATATGCAGAAATTGAACTGTTTAGTATATCTGGACCTGTTGTGTGTGTGAGTTCCTCCATATGCATTCTAAATATTGATGACGCAATTTGGCAGGGGACATCCATGGTTCAAGTGGTTTAATTTTTATGGATTTTGATCTGACAGATGCGTGTTTGTCAAGTAAAATTTTAAGTGTAGTGTGGTATTGTTCATATAATTGTGATAATTCAGCTTTAAAGGTTAGTGATAAGTTAGTGATAGATTTTACTATGTCATCATTAAATCCAAAAAATGTCAATGCTGTGAATATACTGAAAAGGAATATAGAGTGAACTGGGTTGTGCTTATATTTCATTTCTGCTATGACAGTGAAATGGTCCGATAAATCATCTGTGGCAGTTAGTGTGTGAATATAATCAAGTGTAGAGATGGTTATGAGGAGATCAAGCCTGTGAACATAATGTGTGTGGAGAAAGAAACATGTTGTTTTAAGTCAAAAGTTGCTAAGATGTCATTAAATGTGGATGAAGCAGTAGACTGTGTATCCAAATGAAGGCTGAAATTAACAAGAATGAAAAATTCAGGATGAATAGTACCTAAGTTTTCTAGTAAATCATGAAATTCAGCAAAGAAGGATGAAGTTAATTCAGGATGGCGATAGAGACACGGGAAGTAACCAGTAAATGAACAGTTCAAAATTTCAATGCAGACAGCCTCAAAACTAGAATAGATCTGGACAGAACGGGACTTTACTTTAAATTTATTGGATATCAGAAAGCCAACACCACCTCCACATCCAGACTGACGTAGTTGGTGGTAAAATGAATAGTCAGGGGGCCGGGCAGATATAAATAGAAGAGGTTGTGTCATGTCAGCTAATTTAGCCCCGTCTCAGTGAGGGTGAGAATATCCAATTTCTTAGATATTACCAAGTCTGTGATACTGATACTGGCTGATTTATTATGGACGGACCTAATGTTGCTGGTAACCAAGCAAATATTTTGCAGGATAGCAGGGCCTGGATTCATGTAAGAAAAATATTACAAGATTTAGTTATATGTATAAGACTATGAGGAGGTGAGAAAGTTATCACTCTGCTGGAATATTAGACTTTAACTTAGAGACAGTTTCCCAGATGGGATCAGACATATAATAGGCTAAGATATAGTTTTTATTTGGGACGAGTAAGGGTAAAGGTACATTTCTGTGTGTAGTGATAAAAGATTTCTGTAGGGTTAGGGAAAATGACAAGTTGCATGCAATGTGGATACAAGTGATGAAAATTAACAAATATTGGAAAGTAAATCTCCTGTGAAGGTAAGAGAGGCAATATGCCATGGTTCAATGTGAAAACTGGAACCCTGCTGGAAACGGAAAACCGACTAGGAAAACCACCAGAAAAACATTGTGAAAACAACTTGAAAAGTAATCAGAAAACAACTAAAAGAACAGTTCTAGCTATTGCTTTCGATTCTAATGATTCTAAATTAACGAAGTCGAAACTTTTTCAGAGATTAATTTCTCGGCTCACAACATTGTCGGTGGCTGACCATGTTAAATGGCACTGCCATCTCCACTGAATTAGTAAAAATAAAGTGGGACATTAAAGACCTGTTGAGAACATAAAACACTGGCAGTGACCACCCTCAGGCTATTTTGGCTCCATCTTTCCATACAGCTCCCCTGTGAGTGGTGGGGGGCGGTTTCTCAACCACTCCAACATAGAGGCTGTGCTGAATAAGCAAAAGCCTTGGATTGCTCCCTGAAATACAAATCAATCAATCAACCAAAGGTAATGAAGCGAAGTCAAAGATGAAACACCCATCTGACACGGCCCAGCTCAGCTTACTTTGGATAAAAACTTTTCAAATTAAGCCAGGATTACAATTTCTTCTGGATCTATCTGCTGCACTTGATAGAGTTGACCAAAGCGTACTTTATTCCAGTTGAAAGACAAGCTTCGCTGGTTTGAGTTCTATTTAGAACAATGCTCCCAGAGAGCTGCTGTTGATAGTATTTCATCTGATATTCTGTCATTGTTGTCTGGTTTAACACGGGGCTCGGTTCCTTTAGTTTTTATATTATACGCATGCCTTCTTGGAGTTACTGTGCAATGATATGGTGTTAAATATCACTTGCATGCCGATAACATTCAGCTGATGATAGCATTTTTTGTTCCACCATGTATCATTTGGATATTAAACACTAACATTATTACAAAAGCTCTGTATAGCTTTTCTAAATATCCAGTTTAAAAGAGAATGCAGGATGAATGGAGTAAAAAAATTATTATTGAGTATTTAACTACGTCATCAAGGCTAGCTGATAATTGTGATCATTAAGGGTTTGCTGAACCTAATGACAGAAAATGATGAACAAGTTGAAAAATGTACTTTTAAAAGATGTAGATCTCTGCTCTTTTATCACACTAATTTACCTGTTTTATCCTAGTCCTAAAACAAAAATCAATACAGGTAGGTTACAATTAGTGTAAACACAATGGAAGATGATGATGATGATGATTGATGTTTTACGGCCACTTTTGTGCAGATGGTAGGCTAAATGGGCCGAGCACCTCCAAAGGTAATGAAACGAAGTCAAAGACAAAACAACCTTCAGATATGCCCACACCGAGATTTGAACATGGGTGGTAGTGATCTGTGGTCCAGCACACTACTGCTAGAACATTAAGGCGCCGTTGTAAACGCAATGGAGTATAAGTGCCGAGTTAGGTTTGCTTCCAAAATGCTACAACTTAGTAGTCAGTTATGATATCACTATATGACCAATAAAATCGGCCCATAAATTTATTTAGTGAAATCCAGCACAGAGCCACAGTGACAGTATTTTTTAACTGTCCCCTGCTAGAAAACAAAGAAAGGAAGGTCTGCGAATAAAAATAATTACATACAATTATCACCAATAATTATTCTTTAAGTTTGTGTAGAGGTCTGATTCTGGCCAAGGGATCAGTCCCAACGTAAACATCACACAATTACAAATAATTCAATTGTCATTTCGATGAGTCGTATAGTTACCTTTCTCTTTTTATCATGTCTGCCATAAGACCTTCAATCATGTTATGACAAGCAAAGTATAGTGCCATTGGTCCATAATGACGTGTAGAATATAAATCATCATACGCTTTATGATCTGCTATTTGTTCATAGACTCTGTTGGATACCTATATATATATAAAGTTATAAAGTTATAAAGTTTCAGATACTATTTTGAAAGGATATAAATAATTATATCAATTGAAGATTATTATTGATTTTTTGGGCTAGACATCATCAAAGCTGATGGAAAATATGGTTAATAAAAACCTCTGTAGGCTTACCCTAATGAAGTGATGATCATCGGGTTCAAACTGAACACAAGCACGATCCAGGATGTATAAGTATTTCCCTTCCTGAAGTAGTTGCTGCAACAGAACAAAAACATCAAAATATTGTGCCTGTAACTGAGCGTAACTGTAAATAATAAAGTAAATACAAGATATCTCTATTAGTACTGATTAAGTCTTAATCAAAATGTAATGTCCTACCTCAAGTGGCTGTTCTGTGAACATTTTAGGAAAATGATATGCACGTCCTGGTCTTGGAAAGTACACATTTAATATTCTGTCCCTTTCGTCTCCGGTGGCATGTCTCAGAGTACCATTTTGTTCTCTCACTACCATTACACGTGACTGGAAAAATGTAACAAAATGTTATACCATTGCTGCACCAGAAAGCGAGTAGATCAACTTAATTATAAGAGAATATATCCTTGTACAAACGGATACTAATGTGACCTATTGTGTGTGGGTCCAGTAGGTTTTTGTAGAATAAAATATAGATGTAGTTCCAGCGAAAACATAATATATTTCTTGGTAAACAAACTGTCCTCTTAAATTAAATTTAAAAAGTTAAATATTAGACAGATGTATTCAATTTTTCAACATTAATTCAACTTATCATAGTGATGTCAATAACTTGACATCTCAATTATCCTCTCTATCTTTCTCTATGCATATGTGTGTGCATGTATGTGTGTGTGTGTGTGCATGTACATACAATTGTATGAAAAAACAATTAGAGGATGAGAAAAAAACATGTTTATTCTCAGCACTGGTCATAACTGGAACACATGGCTAATAAATGCCTTCTTAGGGAAATGAAATTGTCGGATGAAACATTCCACACACACACACATACTGAGAAAAGTAATATTGAAATTCTAACTTAGATCTGGGGATATGTAGTATGAAACTGTTGGCATGCACAAGACAGACAGAGAGGAAAGTTGACGTCAGATCATTTGTATATACAAAAACCAAAACAGTTTGTTTGCTTTAAGCTATTCTTTTCAAAATGTTACTGCGGGATCCAACACCATTATCAACATAAGCTCCATGTCTTACTTTAGCTGGGAGTCCATATGTTATATCTGTGAAGACGAAAGCATGCTCATCGTGACCTTCAATCTCCGAATCAACACATATTATGTTAGGTTCCGTTGTACGTGGTTTCATTACAGGAGGCATCTGTAGTTTAGCTCGAGCCTTTTTGGCAGCCTCTTGTCTTACCTAAAATGTGATAGCATTCTTGGCATCAAAGCGAATACGTAACATTGTGGTAAAGCACTTAAACTTTACTTGCTCAACATAAAGGAAACAAAAGTAATTTAATCAAATTGTTCGCCAAATCAGTAACAAAATAGTCACCTGTTCAAATTCTGCCTCAGTCAGCAACTGATATTTGGGAGACTTGACATTGGCAAAATGCTCTTTAAAAATGGTCTGGAAATCAAAGCCTGTAATTTTCTTCAATATTGACTGCACATCTCTTCTGACAAACAGTTTTTCAGGATCAGGGCCAGATATAGTCCCTAAAAACAAGAACGTGTCTTCTTAAAGTTAGTGAAGTACAGGTGGTAGATTATAGCCACACAGAATTTATGTAAACTAACGACCGGTGTTATAGTTATAACATTTTTACAACACAGTCCCACCTCTTACAATAACTGTCTTGTGTGTTCTGACATTGCTTAAGGCCATTTTGTTTTGAATACTTGTTTTACAAACCCGCCAACCACAGCTGAAACTCGCTGCTGGGAAATAAAATTGACCTTTATTCTTTTTTTCATTATTTTCCCAGCACTCTGAGTTTTTCCCCAGTAGCTACTAACCTAAAATATACTCGATTAATTTAGGGGAGAAGTGGGGAGGTTTGACCATCTTACACTTCAATGGTTTGATTTTAGTATATGCAATACAGCAATGGACAAGAAGTACTTTTCTACTGGTCCCTCAATGTTTAATGTTCCTAATGAGGCACCACACATATATATATGTATATATATATATATATATATATATATACATATATATATGTATACATAGTGTAGACTTTTAAAATGTCGAGATATATTCACAAAAGTTTAATACACCCACTTTCAGTCGCTAATTGTTTTTGGTGGTGTATAATTGCAAATTGCTTCAAACTAATAAAAAAACAACTATTAAGTGTAATAAATAATGAATAGGGTTTTAATGTTGTGGTTGATTCTCCCCACCTGGTCGAACTTCTCCACTTCTCCTATATCTTTTTGAAACAACAACAAATCGAAATACTACCTATAACTAGGTATTAGCGCAATGGTTTAGCTTGCGGCATACACGGAAAAAGCTTTCTTTGGGCATCACTCAACAAGTCGCCCGTTTTGTCTTCCTTGACCCGCGCACTAAATGGCCTCACAGAGTGGGGCGTCGGTAAGTGGCACCACCACCCCTGACTGTGGTATCCATGTGTTTTGGACACCCCTCTCACCTTCTGAGATATTTTTCATAGGAAAGCCTGTCTGGATACTCAAATCGGGAAGTTGGAGTTTACAACTCAGAATCATAAACTTCTGGATTCAACAGTACGATTCAGACCAATCGTTACATGGAATGATCGGTTTTATGGCAGGTCGCACATGTGGAATCATGTTCTTACGTTTAAATGTGTTCCATTTAACTGATATATATGGAATATCGACTGTAAGCTTATTAAAATATGCAGATCAATTTGCGACAGTTCTAGCATTAACCAATCAATGACCGCTTAAGAATGCATTGGGAAGATGGCGACTCATGCCGGTGCTAACAGTGACATGTCTAATAACTTACTTTTCACTGACAATTAGCAATAAAAAAGAAAATAATAAAGGCTGAAAAAGCTATTGGAGAGATTGTCAAATCTCAACTAAGGGAAGGATTTATGTTATACAAAACACTGTTGTTGTTTTTTCAACCGACCCTATGTTTTCAATTTTCCGTAAAACGAGTATTAAAAAAACAATGGCCTACTGTAATTGAATAAATGTAAATGTTGCTGTTTTTTGGCTACTTTTGTGCATAAGGTAGGCTAAATGGGCTGAGTAACCTCTAAAGGTAATAAGGTGAAGTTAAGGATGAAACAACCTTCTGACATAGGGTGGCCAGGGTTTGAACCCAGGTGCTATAGATCTGTGGCCAACTGTGCTACTAGATAGGCCATGGAAGCATCCCTACATGCCTGAATAGGTCTCCATTTAGACCTATATCTCACAAGGGCATCTCAACAGAAGTCTCCATGACTTCAAAGCCAGGTGATAAATGGGATGATATTTCATCTTCAGTTGAAGCATATATATTGAAGACTTAAGTATTTGGATGAACAGCAACATGCTGAAATTGAATAACAATAATTCAATAATAAACTGAAAAACCAAATTCATTGTTTTCTCATCCAAGCAACATGTGAACAAAACTGCAAATCTTTGGATTAAGGTAAGATCCAGTTATAGAACTTCTTCTGAGTCTGTGAAAAATCTAGGGCTTACATAAGTACATAAATGAAGTGGCATGCAAGACTTTATTGCAAGCCCACATGATTTCTCAACTGGACTATGACAATACATTGTTATATTATATTCGCTACAGCAGACTTTGAGGGGGCATCTGCACGGTCTAGAGGTAATGTGTTGGACCACAGATCATTACCACTCATGTTCGAATCACAGCATGGGCATATCTGAAGGTTGTTTTATCCTTGACTTCGCTTCATTACCTTTGGAGGTCGCTCAGCCCATTTAGCCTACCATGTGCACAAAAGTGGCCGTAAAACATCAATCATTATCATCACCATCATCATCACCACAGCAGACTGCCTTTTACTGCCTGTGAATAATGAAGGCACATATGTCATTTTGAGGAGACAAAATGGCACCACAGCAAACTTGAATTTATTTCAGGTCATAGGTACAAGTAACACTTTAGGTAGGGGTGAAATTTACCATGACAAAAATTCAATTTACTTAAAAATTGAAACCTTTCGAAATTGAAAATATTTTAGCTGGCCACAACTCTAAAAGAACACTTCACCCTCAGATAACATCATTTTAAATGTGTGATGGTTATAACAGTAACTCAAAATCCCACAATAATAATCACAAACTCTACCTGGTATCACAGATATAAAAAATAATCCTAATTACTGGAAAGTAGCCATTACGGCTTCCTCAAATATCAGACTGTATGGTGGGAAAGAAAAGTGGCCAAGTCCTGATCTCAGATGTCACAAGGACCATGTAGCCATCTTGATCTCAATCAAGTTAGGTCTGGATTATTTAATGTGATTATTTTATCATTTTTAATTTGTCGGAGCACATTTATATTACCTGAATTGTGAACTGTTTCAACTGAACATACATGTACGCGAGCCACCATAACTAAATCATTCATCTCTTACCTGCCGTCAGTGCTATATGATCGTGTGTACAAATTGCCCACCTAAATTACATGTTCACGTTTTGATCTCTGTTTGTATGTCATTATTTGTTATATCATTACAGTGTAGTGCCATATAAGTTGTATAGCTACTGTTCTACTTATAGAACCCGCAGTATCGGAATATCCTTGTACTGTGTATGAGATCCTGAATGCATAGCTGCCATCATTTGAAAATGGGAAATAGCAAGGATCTCGGCACAAATCGCGTCCTATGGCCCACATATATATTTCAATAATTTGTCATGTTCAATAATATCCAAACATCATAGGAATGTGATATAACTACAGATTGTGTTCACAAACTTTTAAGAAAACACGTAAAATTAGTAAGTTTAATTACAAGTATATAATTATGTACATCATCAATACTTCCAGATTATACTTTCCTAATTAATGTTATTTTAGGTATATAATAACAATATTGTATATAACACAATCAATATTTTCAGATTAAATTCAAAAGAACATATTATATTTAGCTTTATCTCATTAAAGTCACTTATTAATGTTTATTTGTCTCAAGTTTTTTTATACGTGGCACACTTAGGCTGTAGCCAGAAGGTCATCAGAATGTTTCTGCTGAAAACATGATGTTCCTTTTGTATTAATGGGGGATACTTTATGTACCATTAGGCTGCTCAGAGTCTTGGTAGACGTAATGCATTAATGAGCACCAGGTCATTGAATGGGAACATCTTGACCATGTACTGAACTGCTGTCAAATAAAACACTCTCACAGATTCATGTAAAGATTTAATATCCAGTTGTGACTTGTGTTCAATGGTGAAGTCTGAGGCATCTGTCCCAACAAACAGATATGAATCCTCAACTTGGTTGACACATTCTGCAAAAGGCACCTGGTACAGAGCACTTGCATTCACACGCACATAATTTTTGGTAACACAAAACCCATCAGTAGATCCTTAAATTGATCAATCAATATGCCGTGCAGGATGTGAATCACTGGCTCATCTTTCTACAATGCTTGATTAGTGATGTCAAACACAGGTAATAAGGCCTTCATGAATAGTGCATACAGTTTTACGAGCGGATTTGCGATCAGCTGGTGCACTTTCTCCACTAAGTTGACTGGTTTTAGTCTAATCAATGGCGTTAGTTGAGTGTGCGACTTATTTGCTTTAGTTATCTCTTTCTTGTGGTCACCTGTGTCTTTGGCTATTTTGGCCACCTCAACCGGCTTGAATAGGTATGAAGTCAAATGGAAATCTAGACTTCCAGTGGTGGGTGCCATAGACTTTGAACTGTGCACCAAGTTACATGACTAGGCTTGGCCCGAGCGCTGCTCGCAGACACTTTCTTCTTCGGTTTGGACTTGCCCAGCTCAGATTGGAACGAACCTGTGACCGGCTTCCACCACTCAATTAGCCTGTATATTACATGACGGAGTGACAACCAACGCGTGCTCTGTTTCTTTGCCGTCTCTAGCAACTGGAAATACTGCAAGCTCTGCTTCCATTTACTGCTCTCATCCAGGTAGTAGTAAATATCTACAAGGAGCTCATCCAGTAATGCTGGCAGCTTGCTACAAGCGCGCTGCGTTGCCGAGTGCATTAGACGGCATGGACGACCAAGGATGTACACACTGCGGTATTCTTTGTGCACAACCGAGCAACAACTCGATGCTTCCCCTGCATAATAGATGCATTGTTTGAAAAACTGAAACAATGCTCCCATGACCCTGCAGTTCAACATTCAGAATTTGAAATACGTTGCGCCCTCTGGAATCTTGTGCATTTTCCAGCAAGTTGAGGAGCACACAAACAACACGTCCCAAGTTGTTATCGAAGTATCTGAAACAGTAGTTGGGGGATAAAATAGAATCCGCCATTTTATTTACCTAATAGTCACTGGATACAACTTCATGTTGTTCATGTCATTCGATCTATCTGTGGCGACACTAAACGACTGCTTCTGCATTGGATTGGCAATGTAATTGCTATCTTCTCTTGCCAATGTCTCTATTAGGGCTCCTGCTTTGTACAACCACTGCCGTACTTTTTGGCTATTGCTGAATCCGGAAACATGGCACAAAAGAGTGGGCCCACATGATCAGCAACAGCGATTGGCACATTGCGTTCAACCAGAAATTCAGTGAACAACGATCAGCATTTATTGTCAGTGTGTCCTTTTGTTGCATAGCTGCACAAAATATTCCGATAGTAGCTAGCGAATGTTTTTCTCGCTGGTGGCTTTTTTTAACGTTACACAGTTCATTTATCTCAGAGATTTGGACCGTTCCAATTTGCTGGCATGCGGTCTGGGCTACTGCTGCATGGCTAAACATTGGAGACCTCGACAGAATTACACCGCATGGAACTATTATGTACAGGAAAAAGGGTGGATTTACCATAGTTTTTAGAGTACTGGGGTAATGGCATAATCAAGAACTGAAAGTCGTAATGATTCTGCAGAAATCGTAATGATAATGGCAGCTCTGTGAATGTTGCGTACACTGTATCAAATGTTTGAAAATCAGACATGGGATCAATTCCATTTTGTCAATTCCACTCAATTCCATTTCCACATCAAATTTATCAATTCCAATTCAATTCCAGAAAATTAATTGGTAAATTAATTTGTGCATCAAATTTTGTTTCTGCCAATTCTAAACACTGAACAGGGGTAAATTCCTAAATAGCAATATCTATATATAGATTATAGGCATGCTATGTGGTGGTGTCACCGTGTTGTGGGTGGAGCCCATTGTATGCAGACCATTTTAATTGGTTAAATGCTCACGTGGGGTGACACAGTCAGTGTGCATATCTGATATATATATATATATATATATAAGGAACCAGTTCTGGATCAATTTGGTTCCAGTATATTGGTATCACCACATGTAAGTGTTAACGTGGTAAAAATTGCAAAAGCATAACCATAATGCACTTTTAATTAAAGAGATATTTGATTATATCAATCCATGGTTCATAATCTTGGGTGCACCCCCATGTAAACCTGTATTTTGTAATCATCAAAGATGTGTTTATATTCCACTGTCCAGTAGGAGCCTTGAAACAAATGTTTTGCTTAGTTCCGCCCAGCAGGGGTCAGACCCTGTATTTACTTTCACAACCCTGCTGGATACTAAACCACTTACATATGGTAAGTTTACAAAAGATCTCAAATGGTTATTAAAAGTTAGGTCTGGGGATAGGCTATATATTAGTCACAGTTTTAGGAGGGGGGGTAACTTTTGGCTCCAGATTTGCATTCCTGGTGAGGTGATAAATTAGTTAATTCCTAAAGAGCAATATCTCTATATACATTAAAGGTATGCTATGTGATGGTGTCACAGTGTCGTGGGCAGAGCCCACGGTATCCAGATCACTTAATTGGTTAAATGCTCATGTCGGGTGCCATGGTTGGTGTGTGTATCTGATATACACACACACCACACACACACACACACACATATATATATATATATATATATATATATATATATATATATACATATAAGGCACCAAAGTTCTGAATGGATGTTGTGTCCACTGAATTAATGAAAATAAAGAGGGACCTTAAAGACCCCCTGAGAATGCAAAATACTCTGGCAGGGACCACACTTGTGGTATTTTCTGGTACTGCTCCCCTGTGAGTGGTGGGGGAGGATTTCTCAATCACTCCAACATAGAGGCTGTGCTGAATAAGTGACACCCTGGGGATTCTTCCTGAAAATCAAATTAATCTGGATCATTTTGCTGACCATTTATTTCAATTCCGAAAATGAATTGACACTATGTCTGGTATATATATTATATATACATGTCACATCAGTATGCCGAGCTCCCAACTACCATCTTAAGAAAATCCACTGTTTAAAAGCATTCTTGACACAAGAAGCACTTGTAACTGTAGTCACTGCCTTTGTTACATCTCGTATAGACTGTTATATGACATATCTGATTATAACATTAATCGTATGGCACCAGAATACCTGTGTGAACTAGTGTCCATTAGAAAGTCATTCCGAAAACTTGGGTCATCCAGTCAGATACTATTGCAGGTGCCAGTATCTCGGCTCAAGTCATATAGTGACTGTGCATTTAGTGTTGCAGTCCCCACTTTGTGGAACAGGTTGCCGGCAGATATTAGAAATGCGCTGTTAAATCTCTTCTAAAATCACACCTGTTCAAGGTCACTTTCACAGATAAATAATTATTATCTTTTAAATTATTACAGGTTTTTTACAGTCATATTATTTGGGGTATTATTATATTACATATTATTTGTACAGTGCTTTTGAATGGCTCCTGCTAGTACGGGTGCTTTATTAAATATACATTATTATTATTATAAATAATATTATAAGTTGGTGATGTTAGCAATAAAAGACTAGATAATCATGCAAATATAAACTTGCAGGATATATTTCTGCGTGATTAATTATATATATAATATTTGGAACCCCACTATGAGAGAACGCCTGGTCATATATTATTTACCTGCTTGGTGATGTCTTAATAATAACCAAGTCAGTGTTAATTTAACTACCAATCACTACCTCTAAGCAAAATCAATTGCTTGCAACATTATCCTAATGACCGATTGCAATTGCTATTACTGATAATTCGCGCAGATATTCACCTTGGGCTGAAGCAACTGCTGGGGGGGGGGGGGTTACAGAAGTGGCACATTCAAGACTGTTGGTGCTCCTTTTACAGAGCTGAAACCAATTGATGAGGTAATAAAATCGAGGGAGATGGTTCCAGATGGCGAATATAAAACGGAGCGAAACTAACTGAGGGGCGAATAAAATCGAGGGTAAATAGCCGTCGAGTCATGGGATCTGAACAAACATTAAAAGAACATAGTAAAATGTGTTTTGTGGCATCAAACAAATAGGAACCTAGATTTATGTAAAAAATATATTAACACTTAGGCAACCAGGTCCAATTTATTGGGAATGCTGTCGAAATTACTAGTCGCGGTTATCTGCCACCTAATTATCGCTCACATTATCAACCCTCCAAACAAACATTTATATTCTTCTATTTATTTTGTTTAAAATCACCTGATTTATGCCTGATATGATTTAAACAATTGAAGCGTAAAGCAGACCATGTCCTAGAACCAGATAATAATTGTGACATTCTAGGGACAACTTTGTAGCTCATGGTCGTCGCCATATTGCATTACAGTATGTCAATAGCGAAATATGTTATGAACAAGGCACAACTACTTCAGGATAAAATCCTAACCGTTCAAAACATGGATTAAATGTAGATATAGAGTAAATTACTATTTTTTATATCTTTATTATAAAAATGACATATTTAATTCTAAGATAAACCATTGTTTTACTAAGTATGATAATCTGTTGGTTTTGTGCGATATTTCTATTTAGTGTCATGTTTTACAAAGCACGATTACAGAATAATAGCAAAGAGCACAAATGGTATATATTTCTGTTACACTATAGATATAGATAGATTTATTCAGTTCACATAACAATTATACAAGAAATTATAATACTAAAATTATTAATCTACTATGTGAACTGAAGGACCTAGTGGAGGTGGTGGTGGTTGAGAGTATTTGCTCATTATAGGTGCCTGCGTGAACTTTACTGCCAGAATATAATTCAAGATTTATTTACTGAAAATCATCCTCTTCAAAGAGCTTCCACGATTCCTCATCTGCTACAGAAAAAATAACTTTCACCAATATCCAGTAGTTTTTCCGATCAATTTAAGTAACATATGCAGAGCGTCTGACTTTGCAGAAAAGCAAACGGAATTAAAACTGAAGTGAGATAAATATGTATGGTTAAAAATGGTTAATTAATTCATGCCTTCACTTTTCACTTATCCTCTTCGTCCCCAGTGGGACATAAGGCCACAACAATGTTTCGCCACAAGATCCTGTCTTTAGCTGAGGCCTGAGATTCACCCCACGACAGCCCCTTCTCTTTCAGCTTGACCATTACTGTCTCTCGCCATGTCATCTTTGGCCGTCCTCGCTTCCTTTTTCCAGGTGGTGTCCATCTCAGTGCCACTTTGGGATGCTGTCTTTGGGCATTCTCAGGACGTGATGGTAAGCCCAGTTTGCTTTGCATATCTCTCTAATCTATTAGTTTTTTTTCTTCCTATAGACGGTCAAGCTTTACTGATAGAAATGCAAGGTCGTCAGCAAAGTCGAGGTCTTCTAACTGGGAAAAGAGAGTCCACTGGATACCCCTGGGTTTATCTGATGTAGTTAATGGCTTACAGTTTAACTATTATCCAAATTAAGACATGAGTCCTTAATTATTTGTTTTAAACACATATATGAGACAGTATACCTAAATAATAAAGCGAAAGTCCTGAAAAAATGGACCAAAAGTTTATACTGAATTAAATCATTTAATCATATCAATTAACAATGAAACTATTGCATAGCTTCCTATTGGGAAGTCTAAATTAACTCAACGATCTTCCTAACCTGCAAACAGCTATAAATCAGAAAAACTAGTGGAAAGAGGAAGGACATATCGAGTACTAGCTGTTCTGACCAACATATTTTCATCACAACCACCAGGGAAAGGATGCACCACACTGCAACACAACATACCCAAAAGTGACCGTAACACATCAACAATAAACCATCAGTGAATGGCTCTACTGTACCAGTTAGGACTAACAGTTGTTCATACGAACGATTGTGCAGTGCCATTAGAAGGCTTAAAACATATGGAGTCGATCATCTATGTCTGATAACAGTCTCAACGGTCTTAAACAGACGCAAATGTTAATTCTGGCTGGCATTCACAAAGCCTTGGTAGGGTGGGGGATATCTCCTTAATATTGAGCTGCTTAAATTTATGTTAATTCAAGAATAATCGGGGTTATACCTCCCTCCCCCTTTTTCAGGAGTAGGTCCATCTTTTATAATATTGATGATGTTATGAACTTCATTAACCACCAGTTTTACCTAACATTATTTTCTATATATCTATTCTCCATTTTCTAGAGTAGATTTTTATCATTTTATTTCAAATGAATGAAGTATTATGAAATAAATTTGGGGAACGAGTGTAAGCATCGCTGTCGTTATATCTCCTCATATGTGTACTTATTGAGTGCATAGATCTACATTTAGGCATACTTTGATTTAATATTTCTTCTCTCAGTACAGAGCGGCCACCCCCTTATGTTCTCTCCTCTCCACGCGCTAATATTCTAACAGTTGCCTGCTCCATTTAACAAACCTCCCTACCGCTGTATATATCCATTTGGGAGAACGTCTATGTATATATGTAATAGATTTGTTTCCTTCTTGTATTAAGATATCGCGATTTCAAAATAGTCGCCTAGCTAGCTGTTACTCTTACACGTCAAACCGCTTTCTATGTATATCATGAAAGGTTGCATTTATTCTGCGGCGAAGCAGGGTTAGATATTTGGGGTTTAAGTGTCTACTTACGGAAAGGTAATTTTGTCTACATTATTGCTGCTGGTGAAAATGTGTTTCTATAATCTATATTTGTAGGAAAACCTACTTAAAATGATCGTGCTTGTTATTATTAATTTAAAGAACCAAAATTTTCATGCAACAATTAAGTGTTGGCTAAATCATGGGAATTGAGTTATCGTGGGAATAGAGTTACATCCTTTGATTTTGAAAAAGCCACATTTTCCTTAATCCCTAATCTATAAAATACAAAAAAATTACACTATTAATGACATCCTCATTTAAAAATATTCTTGAGTCTCTCATGAGCATGGCGAAAGGGATAACCCCCCTCGTATATCATAACTAAAGTGCAAAATGCTTAAATTCCCACAACCTCAAATGTATATATTAATTGTAGTATTATTATAATAAAGAAAGGTTATGCAATTTTGCCTCGGAGAAATAAAACGAATTTGGCTTCGTGAAAAGAAAAGAAATCAGAAACAATGATAAGAGACCGAAATACTTTATTATTAAGTCGCTATCATATAGAAACATTTACGTTTTAATACGTAGATAACCATGCAAAGAACTCTTGATTTTAAATACACTCTCAAATAGACTCTAATTTTGTTATTGTTTCAAAAATGTATCTGAATATTTTGCCACCAACTTGATTTGTTCCTGGAATCAATTTTATAAATATTTACTTAATGGTTGAGTAAGTACTCAACCATTAAGTAAATATTTTTCTATGTGATATTCGCTAAGTGGATCTCTTTATTGTATGCAAATCCAGTCTACTCAACAACCGGATTTATAAGCTGGTATGATGTGTGATGTTATGTGGAGACATGTGTGATGAGATGTGCGTTGATATAAGATATATGTGATGTTTTACCAGAATTGCTGCAAAAGGTGTCCGTCAAAAATAATAACGAGAAAAACAATATCTTGTCTTATCAAGCACGTGTGTTATTTATTGTGTAGTCAGTAATAAAGTAATCTGTGGCTTATGAAGGCTCCCAGATACAACATTCATTATTTGTTAACTTTTGAAATTTGATTGTATTTAATTTGTAATGCTGACTAAACGTTGTTCTTTATTTTTTACAACTTAATTGCCTGATTCATTTCATGGGGGAGGGGGGTATCCGGATATATCTAGTAGAGGAAAAATTCACGTGTTAATATACCACAGTCCCTAGCTGAATTGCCTATATCAGTCAACAACAGTTTCAAACGGATTTAGCTTAACATTATGGATCTATTTAGCCACATATAACAGCTGCGGTGAATGTTAGATTTCTAAATACACAATAAGTCGACAATTTTCTGGTTCTGTGAGTGATTTATTACGTGATGCAACCATGGTTCGGGATGTTTTATACAATTAAATGCTATTTCAGTTAATTCTATTGATTTGATTTTGTTTCATGATCCATGATCATGAAACAGGGATAGCACACGCAAACACTTGTTTCCAGAGTGGTCCCTTTTTATTAAGTGGTTGTTCGTATATCCTCTCCCAGCACTCACAGGGGAGCAGTACGAAAAGGTGGAGCAGGTGGTCACTGCCAGAGTCTATTACGTCCTCAGGGGGTCTTAACGTGCCCTTTATTTAATCAATTCAGTGGAGACGGCAGCGCCATTTAATGTGGTCAACCACCCACGATGTTGTGAGTCGAGAAATTAATCCCTGGAAAAGTTTCGACCTCTTGATGGGATTGAACCTATGACCCTTAGCACAAAGTGCCAGCTAGGTGCTTATAACTGCTAAACCACAGGAGCTTACCTTTTCCCTATAATAAATGAAAACAATATCATAAATTTATTTAATATATAAAATACGAAAACAAGTAATATCGTGATTAGTTAATTGGTTTTATCATTATCTATAGAGCGTATCACTCCAGCCGTGGGAAACGGGTCTTAATATTATAAGCTAGATAGACATGGCCTAAATAGCACGACCATCTTCAGTTATATCCTAATTATAAAATATATATCATATTTTTTCTTACTCGTGTTAGACTACTTAATAATTATTAGAATATTTTACGTTGATTGTAAAATATTTGGTTTTATTTCCAAGCCAGACGCTATTAATTTATTTCGGGGGTTTTAGACAAACATTTTCAGCCAGGATTCGTTGAATTGTTGTGGTAATAAAGCTCACCGAGGCGGATTTCATGAACGATGGCTGACGAACCGCCAGGTAAATATATTATAAATAGCTTGAATATTGACTTATTTATTTTAACAGTTCTTTACTTTAATTCATATATGTCTTCCCGCTGAATTTATTAAATAAAATACTGGTGATAGGAACACCAATCTTACAATCGTGACAACAATTATAATGTTATGACATTAACAGTAAATAAATGACTCTAGATATGAGTAGATCTACTAATCTAGTCTAGAGACCAAAAAGAAGGGGGGGGGTCTAATTATTGAATAATCATGTTTAATGAATTCAGCCTTTAATTACAATGATAATAATGGCTTATGACGTCATAAGTTTATTGAAAGCAAACCTTTCCCGGTCCACAAATAATAAATATATTTTCAACAACTTGATTCTTGAACAAGTTACAAGGTAACGGAGGTTCTTGATAAGACTGAGATTTTAATCAATTAGAGATCTAGTGAATCAGTCACTTTCACGTCAGTCTGGTGTTAAGTTGTTTCGTGTGTAAACCAGGTAATACCACGAATAAGATATTTAACCAATGATACCATAATTTTTTTAATATCTTAATGGGTTTTCACAGGCATCGTGTGTGGGATATCCCTGTACAACACCCTCTAATCACTTCGGATAGGAAATATACATTATTATTAACATGCCATTTCTTATCAAGATGACAGTCATACCTGATCATACCACCTTTAATGATTTATTCTAAAATAAAAGGCAGTGACTAGAATGGTCCTTTTCATAGAAATCAGCTGACCAATGAGGAGCTGCCTACCTTTTTGAGTCCTTTCGTAATAACTGTCAACAGGAGCTGTGATTTGTAGTATTTTACTCAATTACAATCAATTTTGGTTGCCATACTGGAATGCTAGTCGATAAAATCAAATACTATTATCTGTGTTTGACCGTTTAAAAGCAGATTAGTTAGTTGTAACTGCAAACATAACTAAAAGTGAGATGCATTATGAGAAAATAATGACTCCTTTTCAGAGTGAAATCCTGAACAGGATTTACTATTCCCTGAAATAATTATTTAATCATGGTCCCTTGGCTTCAAATTTATGGGGCAATGTAGAAAATATAACAAATAGGACAGCTCATATTGATCTTTCAGATAAAAAAAACATTTGAAATACAGATGGCTATTTCGTATTATCAAACTCACACTAAAATATAAATTTAATTCATTTCCCACATATTTATGGGAAACATCTGGATATTCTAGAAAGAAGAGGTTTCGACAGATAACATAAAGCATTATAATATATTTTTAATAACCTTATCTACTTTCATCACTGGAAAAAGACTGGTTATATCCAGAGCCGGTGTTTTCTGACCTAGCCGAAAATAGTTCAGCTGGATTCTTGTCACTGGGGTCAAACTTCACAAAGTACCATTATATCTACATCTTAATTCATTGGATGTTGCTACTCTCTATAAAACACACATTCTGCTATTTTAAGTGACTTATTCAAATTGAACATCTGCCATAAAAAATAAGTTTGTATTATTACAGATATTGTGCAACAAACATCTGGTTTATAAAGTTTGTTTCTTTATATAATTTTGATAAGAGAATTATTTTATTAATTTTGTATGTACTCTATTTATTTAGCAGTTAACTAAAATTGAAGTTACTGTTTGAATCTGATTTGATAGTAAAGACATTTAAACCTCAAGAAAGAGATATCAGAGAGCATATCTTCTGCCATGTTACTACTGCTATAAATGTTAATGTGAAGCACCTAAATAGTGTGGGGTCTGCCAATTCATAGGCATCATCTGGGGAATTCAACAGAACATGGCACTGTGGCAGTTTAAAAATCTATGGCAAGACTTTTACAGTGTACTGAAACTTACTTTTATTATATCATATTCAGATTAAACTTTTGTATGGTATTATTAATATTGGTTTGTTAGCTTTAAACTTGTTTATGGTATTATTGGTTTGTTTACTTTACTACAGTTTTCTTATTGTAAGGAAGTTGCCTAAGGGGGGGGACATATTATAAGTTGGGCTCAACCAAGAAATGCACAGCAGTGCTACAATCGTAAATATTTACATAATTTATTTAAATTTAGAAAAAAATTGCTAAAAGTATTATATGTAACTGTTATTATTGTAAATGTTATAAATTATCATATTTTATTTCTCACTTTCAAAGCTTTTAATTGAAATGTCATTTCAGAATATAAGATAATTTTAGCTATAAATAAAGTAAAATATTTCTATTGACATATAAAATAATTTTCAGTGAACATGTCTTATTTCTGCATTTTCGATAAAGAGATCTTGATAATCCAAATTACATAATGTTATTCACATTAAACCATATATTTAAACAAATTTGTATTTGTATAGATTTAATTGGAATTTTGGTGGCTGTACCAATACCATAATAATTACTAATGATGTGGCCATATATAGGCATTTAATGTGTCATGTCTTGGGGTTATCATGGATATAGTTGCTGGCAGATGAGAGATTATACAACCATCATTAAAAAATGGTATGTAATAATTCATCACCTTATTATACACATCAACTTAGCCTACAAATACTGGATTCAAATGTCTTCAACTTGTCTGTTAGTGACATCCAGACAACAGCATGCCATCTGATTTTAGTCTACAGTACTGGTCTGGTCTAAAACATTTCAAACAATTCACGTAAACAAACATATAGGCCTACATATCATCTTGTCATCTTATGAATATTGTCATAGTACACAATGCCATACATTGTAGCAAATAGAACATAATGTATAGTACTGTATCTCTACCTACAGCTTAAATAGAAACCTGTATTTGTATTAATTTCATCACAGCATAAGTGGGGAAGATATTGTACCATACATAAATGGCTAATAGACTATGTACACAGCTGAAAGTAAACATATAATATGGCCAATGATTGATCCTTTATTACTATGAAAGCTGGCTATAAGTTATATCAGTTCATGCTAAGCATTATATATAGCATGGAGCTAGACCATTCTGTACCAACCTAAACAACATTTCTAATTATAGCATGTATTTCTTGGCATGTATAACTGATTTGAACTTTGACTCTTTGTATATTATAATGAATTAAATCCTGTTATTTATATGGATGAAAAGCAGTTAACGTTGTGCCTATTCAGTCTGCTACAGCCTGATATTGTCAACTGTAAAAAAAATGCTTCCACATATTTGTTATCTAGTTGACATCAATTATTTGGTCAATTATTGATCTCTCCAGAAAGAGATCACATCAACAAAACAAAATATTGGCTATCAAGAGGGTCTGTTTTGATGCAAGTTTAAAAACTGATTATGGTTTCAATTATTGACGATGTATGCTGCGTGAAAGAGGATGTGAATAATAAAGAACTTATTTATTATGGTTTATCCTTCACAGCTACATTTGAGTCCAGTGCAGATGAGGTGGATGATGACAATCCAGATGAAATAATAGAAGAACTAATTGTTCTGGATCGTGATGCTACAGTAAGTTTTAATAATAATAATAGTAAGGGATATTTATATAGCACCCTATCCAGCTACTCTAAGGCACTTTACAGTATTGTTATCCATGACTCAAACCTGTTTCAATCCAGTCAATTCCAATTTCAAAACAGCTCAATTCCAAAGAGAGCATACAATTTCTGCTGCCATTTTAGATGAAAAGTATTACTCAGACACATAGTCACCACATCCTGTCTGGTTCTCATTTCTGGCTGAGTGAACCAGTCACTGCATGACAGGATTGCAGCTCCAGAACCTTGAACCCATGACCATTTGCTTATGATTCCTATGCTCTAACTAACTGCTCCATCACTGCTTGACAATATTTTATAAGGTTAACTCAGAGGGTATCGTATAATTAGCAGCTGCTGAATGTCTAAGTTAACTGATGCAGTGATGAGGCTGTGGCAGTGCAACTTCTATATCAGTGATACTTTGATACTTTGGGGAATATAACCTGTAGCTTTAATATTGAGTTTTTTATTACAAAAGATTATTATTAACTGTAAATATTGTATGCGCCATCCAAAGGGTTAATATTGTCATTATGAAGAAAGTAATGATCAAAATAAACGTAGAATATAAATATAATTAAATCAGATAAATTATAACTGCCATACAATTTTGAAAAAACATAACGAATTCCCGTTCTATATATATTCTGGCGTAAGACATACTAGTCTTTGTCGTATTGTTTAAAACAGAGCTATAAGAATCAGGTAACTGGCACCTGACCAAAAGTGGCCAGGTAAGTCGGTGGAAGAATACATACAGCATTATGACTCTTCACTTAAGAATGTACAGGTTCCATACCATCTTCTGATATAGCATGCTACTTTAATATCTCCCAATTCATTACAGGCCTCCACTCTGACAGACTGTCTGTGACGAGAAACTTCAATAATGAAGACAAACGAAATAAAATAAAAACATTTCTCTTTCAAGCTCATTGGCTGTTGATTCTTTCAGTTGGTACAAATTAAGCTTAACACTCCAAACTAAAATATTGCATGCATACGTACACAGAATACATAAGGGCTCTGGGCTGAACCCTATAGTTCTGTTCTTTTCAATGGATCACTTTAATATCCATAAATATTGGGATATAAATTGTCAATACATGTATCTTACGTTTCAGATTATTAAATCAATATGTATTAATTGTAGCATACAATTTGTCACTTTCTTCCCAGGCCATAGATTTGAATCATCACAGAATTGGGAAGATTGAGCATTTAGAAGATCTACAGAACCTTGAAGTAAGGATAATGAGTCAGTTTCACCTGTCCATTAATAACTGATTGCGACAGAATCACCATTTGTTGTCAGTACAACAATAGCATGTGACCAGTTCTGTATATGATATTGGCAGGCCAGTTCAGATCGCTTGTGTGATACAATCAAAACTTAATATTAGCCATTATCCTGTGAGGGCAGTAAAACTTGAGATACTTTTATAAAACATTTGTATTTGACTATTTATTAAATTTTTAGGCACAGAATTATATCAAGTAAACAGTCAAAAGTGCATCATTTTCTAAAGTTGAACATCTGTGATCTTATATTCAGCAAGCCACATTACTGGTCTCTGTGTTTTTGTTGTTTGTTAACTGGTAAAAAAAACAGCTGACAAGAAACAAAGTTTAAAGATATACTAATACTACTATGAATGATCACAGATTTAACTATGGTATGTATTTAGCTTACTTCCATTAAAGGTTTGCGGACAGACTGATAAAAATAATACTATTTCATGCTAAGTAACTTTAGGTATCAGCTGAAAGTCTTACATGGTCCCTTGCTAATGTGGTTATTATTGATTTTGTCAGTGTTTTTGGAGCTTTCTTTTCTTTGAGCAGTTGATAACTGATCAATGAAAGTTAAAAGTGATCGGCCATAGAGTTAGCAGACAGGAGTGAGATAAAACTGGCATGTAGACCAGATTCAATGGACATGTTTAATTTTTAAGACCATTTTATTGTTTCAGTACCTCTGTTTACGCCAGAATTTGATAAAGAGGATTGAAAACCTTGACCAGAATACCGCATTAACGGAACTAGACCTCTATGACAACCAGCTGACCAAGATAGAAAATTTGGATACATTGGTTAATCTAGAGTGAGTTAAATATTTTATTGTTTTATTATTTTCACATTCTTACATCAACTAACCTGGATGTTTCAATAATGCCATTCTGTGTATTGTAATTTCTTACAGAATCCTGGATTTATCCTTCAATCGAATTGGTAAAGTTGAAAATCTAGATGCTTTGGTCAACGTGAAAAAGCTGTTTTTGATCCAGAACCGGATTAAGAAGATTGAGAATGTTGGACATTTAACCAAACTCACACTACTCGAATTTGGGTCAAACAAAATTCGTGTATGTCTCCTTTAGGCATTTGTTTCTCAACTTTTAGGTTCAGTGGTTTTAGAATTGCAGATAATTGTTTTTATATTTCTGTTGAATATTGGGTATAATGTTTTATACAAATTAAGCAGGTGATTGTAGGTTTTTACTACACTATTAATTATTTATTTACAAATATTCATTTATCAAGTTATTATGGAAAAAAAATTATATAGTGGGGTAAATTGTGGTCATGTCATATGTCTTCAGGATCAACTCTCTGGCTCATATTATTACAAGTAAACAATTTTACTTTTGTTGCAGGAGATAGAAGGTATTTCTACTCTGGTCAATTTGGAGTACCTTTACTTAGGCAAGAATAAAATCACAAGATTACAAAATGTGGATAATCTAGTTAATCTACGAACACTCAGTCTACAGGTTAGTACGGATTATGCTATCATTAGGTTTGTGATGAGAAGAGGATATATATATTGTGATAATATGTTGTCAAATATCAACCTGCTTCAGGCATTAATCTGTGGTAGTTATGATGCTAAATTAATACCCGGACAACAAGAATAATAATAATAGTGGATGATTTCCATAATAGAAGTGGATTATCTAATGGAAATGCATTGACTTTTTCTATATTGAAACCTGTGCTAATGTGACAATATTGTCTGAACGCTGAACTTCTCTGATGGTCGTTAATATATTCAATGAAACAACCACATCTCCACAAAATAATATCACACTTTTCAAGGTGCGAGCGCTAATAATGATGTCATCCTGGATCATAAACGTATAACATTGAGCAGGATCATTGGGTACTTCACAGTTTACTTGCTCTCCAAACATGGAGGGACATCAGCCTGTAATCTGTTAGTAAATCTCGGATGAAAGAGTGAAATGTCCAAGTGTGATTTTCACCATTGTCGCCCTTCGTCATTGTTAGCATCAATAACTACACTACACATGTGTTCAGAATACAGTTAAAGTTTTATAAATGCTGCTATATCCATTTGACTCTTGATCCTGTTGTAGAAGTTTCTTAGACCTACAGCCTAAGTCTAACACTTGCACACTGTATATCTTTTGGTAACCATATACCATAATAATAATAACAATAATGGTAATATGGAAAAACTTGTAATATTCAAATATTGATGATTTATATTCCATTAGGTGTTAAACATTACTTGTTTCACCTCTTGTAGGAGATGAGTCATATTTTTGTTATTACAGAGCAATAGACTGTTGAAGGTTGAAGGGTTGGATTGTCTCGTTAACCTAGAAGAACTGTATCTTAGTCATAATGGAATCTCCAAAATTGAAGGACTCGATAAGCTGGTATGTGTATAGGCTTCTAGCAATATATATATATATATATATATATATATATATGCATTGGCTTCCGGTTATATATATATAGGTCGCAGTACAAGATTTTGATGTACACTTTTAAGGCACTTCAAGGGACTGCCCTTCAGTACTTAGAGGAACTTGTCGTACCGTATCAGCCGACAAGGTCTCTGCAGTCTGAGTCTGGAGCATTCTTAGTCGTACCAACAACACGTGGAGTGACATACAGTAATAGATGTTTCAGAAAGGCTGCTGCAACCTTATGGAATAATCTTCCAGTAACCATCAGAAAGTGCAAGACTCTTGATACCTTAAAAAAGAAGATAAAAATTAATCTTTTTGTTTCAGCTTTTCCTAGCTGAATATATTATGTATTTGGCTAGAAAGAATGATGTAATTTTAAAGATGTAAATCTGTTACATCCATAGAATTATTTGTCAAGCGCTATATAAATTTTGTCTATTATTATTATTTTTTCTGTTAATTCGTTGACTTGAATAAATAACTTGAAGAAAAAAGTCTGCTCGTATATACTAGTAAGTAGTATAATGGGCTTATGAGAGTAAGAATGTGGGTAGATTTTATGCGTAAAATTGGTACATTAATGATTAGTTAAGCTTGGCCTGGATACATTGATTCTTATCTATAGTCTCACTTTGTTAACAAAAATGTGTAACAAGAAATAAAACATTATTGGAATAAAACATTTGTTCCTCAGATAAATCTGCTCCATTCCAAGATTAATTATGAGCTCTCAATGAAAAATGTCTGTTGTACGCTGTTATCATTAATTAATTACTTGGCTATTTCACAATTACAGTACTAAATAAACGTATTTTATTATGACTATTTCTGGAAACAATTAATTTTTGTTAAAAGATATTACATTTAGATACTGTAATGGATCATGTGATCCACTTTCATGTCAAGAATCCGTATTGCGCTGAATTATAATACACAGAACACCCGATACCAGGATCTTGTACTGGCTTTGAACTAAACTGACATCCAATATGGCCAAACTTTGACACGACACAATTCTACTATATAAATTCCGAATCATATTACCAAGCATAGTCCATGTATTTTACTCTGTGGTGAATACTTTTAGGTCAAGTTGACGACCTTGGATATGGCTTCTAACCGAATCAAAAAGATTGAGAATGTTAGTCATTTGGCCAATCTCGAAGAATTCTGGGTAAGTGCAGTTTATACTCAAATCAGTTGATTTAAAGCACCATCTCGGATCATAATTATATATCGCTGATAAATAGGATTCGGATGCTTGACCCTATCCATCTGATGTTGAATGCTTCATCCGAAAGAAAAACTCCACCTGTCATGCATTAACATTGGCACAGTAAATTATGTGACAATTTAGTGCAAACCTCGAGAGCTTCGCAATATCTAACCAAAAAAGGATTATGCGTGGTTATACTCTGATATGAATAACGGTGTGGAAAAAATGTGATATTAAGCAAGGTTAAGAAATATTGCTAAGGAGGGATTTGTTTTGAAAGAATCTTTTCCAAAATTACTGTCTCATCACCGTCCATATTTTAACTATTTAATTTGATTTTCGCTTATTATTAACTAGTTTAATGACAACGTGATTGATAACTGGGAAGATCTGGAACAGCTGACACCACTGAAAAAGCTTGAGACAATCTATCTGGAAAGGAATCCAATATGGCGGGATCCAGAAGAAAAGCAGAAAGAGGATAGCAATTACAGGAGAAAGGTGAAACTGTTAATTCCGTGGCTGAAACAGTTGGATGCAACATACTGTAGATAAAAAGTATTAGTCCTTCGTGTGGCATTTCTAGAATGGCATCTTTGACCAAGCGTTTTAGAGAACAATGTTACAGTTTGTCGCTTTGTGAATCAAATAAGTAGAGATGGTGCAGAAGCTAAGCCATTGTTCAGACTTGTTAGGATCTGACAGAAATGAGTACAAATTGAATTACTTTATTAAAAGTTTGTAATCTTACTTTTTCGGTTTATTATCAAAATCAGTGTCACTCACTGGTATAAAAAAGAACATGCTGCATTGTTAATTCTTGTGTGCGTGTTTGTGTATGTGCATATTTGAGACAGACTGAGAAAGCCATTATTTTTGTGTAAGGAATGTACTACCTTTATTTTAATATGTAGAGTTAGGTGTATACTTTGTAATGTGATCATGTTTGTATATTTATTTACATGATAGATAGTTTTCAGACTTATGACAAGAACAACGCATTTGCAACCATTTGTCGAAAATAATGTCTGTTTATCCAGAACATTTTGGAGAATTATTTTTTTTATAAGTCATGGATCAAGAAATATCTTTATGAGAAAATTTTATCATACATATAACAAGTAGTAGTTTTTAGGTTAACAGTAATTTACAGGTAGAAAATGCCAGAATCTTTGAAGACTTTCTCCATTTTATAGAATGGAATGATCATTTGTTGTTAAACAGTTTTTATGTAAAATAAATGCCAAATAATGAAAGTACATGTGTTAAATATTTGAAAAGTTTTACTCCATTGCCATAAGCATAAAATTATCTCCACAAGTTTAATTGTTGCAAAAACTGTCAGCATTGTTAATCAGTAAGTACCAATAACTGCTAGGTGAATACAAATGTTTCTTTATAATTTAATAAATATAGATGCAGGAATATCGTATAGATATGTAAATAAGGAGTTTGTTAAAATTGTCATCATCTTGCCACAGAACAACAAAATTGGTAAGCATTTAGCTTTTATTCAAAGTAGAATGTTGGCAATCGTGATGCCTAAAATAATGATAACAATCAACTAATCCATGCATTATAATGACCAAGATATCACAGTAAATCAAGGTAATACAGCCAGATTATTAGAAATATAGTTGGGCCTTGTCTAGCCACAGATAAATGAAATGGTGCAACCTTTGTGTAGCATTTGAGTGATGATATAGTTGGAAAACATCGGATGAAATCTCCCACAGGAATTCACACACAGACCTGATAGTTTGCAGCACACGATGCTGCCAACTGTGATACATAGTTCAAAATCAACAGTAAAGCATGTATAATTATTGAGTGAGTCGGTGCTTTGTTTAGCAACTATGCTGATCACACCAGGACCATGGTTGATGGGTTACTCCTGACGGAAATAGTCACACAAACGCAGGTATACGATAAGACATGAGTAGTACAGAGCTCTATCCACTTCACCATTTCAGCACCAGTATATATCATTGTAAAAATAAAGATCAACTGTGAACGCAAATTCAAACTGCTGACTACTAAACTAAAGAGATTACCAATGTGATATAATAGTAAATTTAGTTTCTATTAAGTGCCAAGTTGGTATAAAATCTACATTTTCGACTTTAGTAAAACTTCAATGAGAAAGCCAGTCTATTTTAGCCTGATTTTATTCAATCCTGACAAAACTAGTGTCGGTGGAGAGCTGTCTGCCTTATATGAATGAATGTTTAGTGTATATTTATGATATATATATATGGTTGATCTGGTTGTTAGAAGGAAATGTACTTTCAGAAAAGAAAGGATCTTGTTCCAAAGATATTTCAGTCAGTCAGTAAAATAATGACATGTGCACTCTTACATAATTAAATCTTTTAAATGAGACCTTCAGAAGGTAGTACCTACTAATTATAAAATAAATTCGGATGTAGCCAATGTCAGCTAAGCGGCACACCATTTACTAAATGTTCCTGTTTCTTGCACACAGTAGGCTATACGGGCTGAGCAGCCTTGAAACCTTAATGAGGCGAAGTGAAAGCTGAAACACCATTTTCTGACATATTCCATGCATGGGTTCGAACCCAGGCACACTGTACTAGTCAGTAGTATTATATGCCATCAATGTAAGAGCGGCTGTTGTTCATTCTGCGTTTCATCCCATGACCGTGTAACTACACCATTTAATGTTGGCTGTTGTTTATGATATTTCTTCTTCGGTGTTTTCCTTTTATAATAAATATCTTCATTCAGACGTCGAAATGAGAAGAGCAGCATCACCTGAAATTTGTGCAGCAAAGAATAATTTGTCAATTAGATATCACCAGAATATAAACAATTAGTTATTTCTTCTCGTGCTTATCGAAATACATAATTTTATTAATTAATATTTTACCTTGTTTACAATTAGTACCCCCAAAAAATATGCTCCTCTTTAGTACTTTTTTATGTGTAATTCTTCATCATATTCTGTCTAAGGTACTATTTTCATACATATTCAAGGACAGCTTTCCAACTGTCCAGCCATTGAAATAAAAGTTTTGAATAAACAGCTGTTCCCTTTCAAGCTGTCTGCCTTTAAGAAATTATTGATTTTCGTCAACTCATACTAAGAAATACATATGGATCTTTTCGACTGACCCAATTTCATGATGACCACAATGGCTAAATGAACAGATGAAGAATATTACAAAATGGGAGCAACTAGTGGTGCGAAGGCTTACCAGAGCTAATAAACATATTCCAAGAGCTAATAAGAAATTAACAAGAAGGTGCTCAAGCATACAGCCAGCCCACAGGGGGCCCAGTATTGTTCCGAGACCAACACTCGTACGGCGAACCCCCTGAGCTAACCCTGTAAGAACAATGTATCCACAGTTAAGCACAAATCATCGATGATCAATTGATCCAGCAATGACTCAGTATATCGCATGACATATATATATACATATATATTGGGGTATGTTTTGATGAGACATCACTAAACAAATAAGAGAACAGCAAGGCTATTCATATGGAATCTAAAGAATATGATGGTGATCAAGATTATTTACAAGTTAAATACCAGACAAAACCATTCGACATCCAAATAATAATTTTTACAGTGGTGGGTACAATTTTGACTCCAAATATTATATATATATATATATATATATATACACACACACATTAGATATACTGATGCCATTCACCGGTGTTCCACTGACATCCTGATATCTTACCAGACCTAAGCCAATCAGTGAAAGCATGACACCAAAGTTTAACATCAGATTGTTCCATAAGCCACCAGCCCACAGGGGAGCCAAAATAGTACTGAGTCCCACAGCCAGCTGTCTCATGCCCTGGGAAAATCCTACAGAAATACATGGCACAAGAAACCAGACATAATGGATGTTTTCTTCAAACTACGGTAAGGTTTTTTGTGTTCCTTGTGGAGAAAATGTAATTTGAACAAAATGCAACAAAACAGAACAGGAATATATAAATTTTACACATATTTGAAACTTTATGATTGTCTTTATAATAGCCATTTCGTGGAAAGAAGAATCACTAACTTCTATGCATATTCATATTTATTTAGACAGTGATTGTAAGTGTATATATTTAATGTTCCTGTAGAATAGAGGTAAATTCCAAACAATGGATACACATACTCTATTGCATAATGCTATTCGGATTTTGACAGCGAGTGGTGTAGGATTTCTGATGGTCAGCTACTGGCGGAACCAAATAATTGTCCACCCATACAGATCAAAGATCCTGAAGTGCAGTTTAACTATATTTCCATCCACTGCGTTTCAGTATATTTAACATTGACAGATTGAAATATGTTCATGTGTTTTGACACTCTGTGTATTATTTCAAATTCCCACCAACCAACTCCAATATTTATCCCCAGAATTTCTTTCGTTAATGTTTCTTATCTTGTAAATTATTTATTGTAGTCAGTTTAAAGTTCTCTTCTGGTTGATATTAGCATTCTTTGTCTTCAGTGAGGTTTTTATTTATATGGATTTCAACTGACTGGATGTGTTCATACATTGGCATATAAGGTTTTACTGGTATACAAAATTAAATAAAAAGAACTTATCCAATCATGAATGTGTTTGATAATTTATCGATACAACAATGTACCCTACATATTCTATTCTTTGATATTGAAAACGGACAAATGTAGAAGTGTTCACATTCTACAAATGTTGATTTCTATCTTATCCAAGGAAATCTGCCACAATAAGTCTGCTTCTCTACAACATTAAGAAATAGACAACAGGGATGTTTTCTGGGGGGGGGGGATTCAGGATATCATAATGTCTACTGTGTTTTAGAAGATTCCTAATTATATTTTTCTTCTGAGTAATAATATATTAACATAAGCCCACTAGGATAACTATTAGATACACTTCCAGGGTCTGATACTCACACAGTGTGCCACTATTTGAAGCGAATAAGTGGTGAGCTGATTAATACATTAACAAAAAAGTTCATACAGTGAAATTTTCATTCAGTTTTCTCTAATGACATGCCTTCAACAGATAAACTAAATGGATATTGTTATGTCAGTATTACATATTGATATACAGAACTGGCACAAAAATATATTTTAATTATGGAACAAATTAAGATGATTGAGACAAAACCTTTTTGATTCAGTGTTTTATATATATATATATATATATATATATACCTAGCTACAAGTATATTTACAAGAATCCATGTGTTTACACACCAACTTGGCTACTGAAATATCAAAATAAAGTGTTTTTTCTGAACACCATAACAACTTGCATATTCATGGGCCTATTGATCTCTGTCAAAAAATGAAATAATTTATGCAGAAGGCCCTTTTACATTTACATTTTAAGTGGACTCTGTATGGTCTTCTTGTCCTCAGCATTTTATTGTAAAATATCTGTGCTCCTTTCTGTGCTACACAAATGATATTTAAAGAATGTTTGCTGTCTCTTATGAAATGACTTTATGGTTCTGACTTTATGCTTATGAATTTATTGTTATGGGTTTCATTTCCAAAGATGACGTAACATGTAAGAAATTCCCCTTGTGATCCTAATTCACATACAAACAAAAACTGGATGCCAAAGACTGCATATGCTTCTAAATAAGATCTGATCTACAAAATGGAAAACCCCCCATTTATTTCTATCATTTAGTGGTGTATATGTGGAAATGATGGATTCTTACAAATATGTTTATATATATATATATATATATATATATATATATGTGTGTGTATATATATCATACAGACCCAATAAAAATGTATATAGATTATATATATATATATATATATATATATATATCCTTTAAATATGTAATGTTACTTTCTTGTATATCATTCTTGACTATATAAAATTGTGCATGTTACTATTACCTTGAGTTTCTTCTTTTGTAATTTTTGAATATAAGGAAGCACTAGTAACAGCCAAAAATGGCAATGAGAAGACATCAAAGAAGACCAATAACAACAGGCCAGCCATATTTGAGGCATAATGGTCTGAAAATGGACAAGTATACAACATACAGTTAACATCTACATTAATGGGGACACACACAACATAAATATCACTTAACAATCAGTTTTCGACTACTTCCCACATTTTACATCTTAGCAAATACAGCAATCAAAAACATTTTGTTTCTTCTAACTATCAAGCAAAAATAACAGTACATCTGAGCATATGTATGACCATAGCTATATCAACTAATAACAAATATTTCTTTACAATTTGATGTGTGTGTGTGTGTCATGTAGTCATTATTTCATTTTGCTGTTGTAATGAAAAGAAAAAAGTGGTAGTATTTACATGGTATGATTTTTAATTCTTTCTAAAAATAGAGTTACCACCACATTAACCAGATTGCTGAAGGACAATGTTATAAACTAGTCAATCAGAAGTCATACAATTAAGGCAACATCAGGGCGACATCTCTGCATAATAAATATTTGTTAACAAAAGCCAAGTAATGGATATTTGATGTATTCCCAATAAAGCAAGAAAATCCCTTTCAGTTCCAAGGAAATAGTTGACAGCATACACTAAATATCTAAAAAGCATACACTTATAAACATTATATTGTATGTGTTAATTCTGCAACTGACTGGCCTGCAACTGACTTTACAACTCACTGACCTGGTTTCGCTTGGGGAATAAACCATGTTGACACTGCTATAGTTGCAGTGAGCAGCAGGAATCCAAAAAGCAGTAGCCAGCGATCACCAAACCTCTTGCTGAGGTAACGTACAAGAAAAAACACCATTATAACCTGTGTAAGCAAGACAAATCAGGATGAACCATAGTCACAAGTTTATCAGAAAAATCTGATAATGTTCTGCTATATAAATCGGGAAGAATAAACTACAATGGTGAAATAAATATTGACCACAAAACAATTAGCTTTTGGCAAATTAATACTTTTTGGGCATGGACAATTTAAATGCTGAATTCAGATAACAATATTGGTACTAAGATCTTCTGATAGAAATAAATCCAGAGAGAAAACTTTGCTCTAAAATACGGTGGAATATCCAGCTGTCATCCTGAACAGCCAAAAAATGTCAATTATATTTCTGGATGAATAAAACATTTATAAGTATAAACAATAGGCATGTTTATTTCAATGACAACTTTATCCACATCGGGTTTGTTTATAGTATATCACCAATCTAAGTTCACTTTTTACAAAGGAATATCAGCCAACAAATGCCATCTAAAATATTCTCCCACCAGAGAACCCCAGGATCCGAATCCAAGATAGGAGATTCTCCCATCGCTCATTTTATTCCCGACTGCAACTTAACTTCTGGACCAGGAAGTTTCGGTGAAAGGAAAGAAGACCACGAAGGTACTCGAACTGCCAATAACAATTTCTCACAATTATAACCCACCTACGTTTGGAATATTGACAAATCTAGCTTGCATCCAAAATAATAAAACTAATCAAGATCAGATGAAGAGTTTTTATGTAATCACTGATCACTGCTGCTACTACTATTGCTGATTCACTAATATGAAGAGTTACAAAATAACAAGGGTTCACTTTAATTATGGATAAAGACATACATAAAGTTATTATTATTATTATTTGTCATCAACCATAATATTTTCACTGTCACCTTGAATAATGTGGATACGCTTCTAAAGAATTGTAAACATTTTGAATCAAGGTAATGAAATGTTCTATATTTACCTCAGCTCCAGCACCACAGTACAAATAACTGTTTTCTAATTCTCCCCACTTTAATAGCTTTTTACTAAGAGGAGTAAATAAAGTCTGAAATATAAATAATGCTCACATGTAAATAATATATAGAGATTTGATGTAAGATGAAAAAAGGTAATAATCTTGTATTTAAAGATCTCTCTCTCTCTCTCTGTGTGTGTGTGTGTGTGTGTGTGTGTGAATAATAGCTGGGAATAATGAATCATCAATATAACCTCTGAACCCAAAGTATACTTTTAACACTGAAATATATTATATTTAACCTGTCCCCAAGCCACTAGGTAGCAAAACTCCAAAAAGAAAATCACATAAAGTGATATCTAGAAGCAAAACGCCAAGATTAGAGCATCACGGTGGCATAAATGTAGTTAAATGCCTGACAAGTTATACTTCTTCTATCTATCCCGTAACAACTTAATGGCTGTAATAATTTATTCAAAACACAAATTTATATATCAAATGCTTCTATTACCATTGTTTACTAATATTTGCTTATTTAGCCGACAGTTGTCATGAAATGATCATTCTTAAAACCGACAATTCGACTGCAATCAAAGTGACACTTTTGGAGAGGTAAAATGGTATGGTATAACGACAGAAGATCTTCAAACCATATTAGAACTAACGTCTGCTAAGTTAAGGATTAGTAGCACATTTTAATGTTATTAATTACAAGAAGACTAAAACCAGTATTGCAAATCATAATACAGACAGGATATAACTGGGCTTGGGAAAGAAAATTATACTTCCAGATACAGGTACATGTGCTACTAAACTGGATTACATACAATCAATGCTATCATTTAAAACACACCCGAGTGAACCGAGCACAATGGCCACGACTCAAGATGTTAAACAATATTTCCAGTCCTCTAAAACAAAATTGGAACGGAACTGGTTCTAAACGATATGAGAGAATGAAACAAACATCTCCACTCTACCTCAATTCCTACTTGATTAAAGAATGTTACAAACGAGGTAAACAAAACGGTAACAACTTCTTCTCTAACAAACTCTGAAAAGACATAATCAGAAATTATTATCAGTAGATGTGGACTGTAAAGAGATAGATATTCTTTAAAAAAAGTTACTTCACCAGAAATTACTTTGGCATTTTGGTTGGGCTAAGTCCAGTATGTATATTTTTCTGTTGTCATATTAACATAAGGTAATACAATTGTGTTAAAACAGTATTAATAAATATGGAATGTATGATTTTTTTTGTTACCCGAGTAGTGGCCATTATCTCATAATTCCATAACAATGCATAAAACTCTATATTTCTAAAATTAAATTATATATATATATATATATATATATATATATATATATATATATATATATATATATGGTGGCACTGGTTCAGAGGGACAACAACAATAAAAACCTACACCTCCATAAATAAAAGACTTATGAATGTTCAGGTTAATATATGTATAGATTTGTGAAAGTACAGGTTTTAAAGATGTTTGGTTATTGGTGCTCTGAGCCAGTACTATCACATATATCAATATCTACACACACACACATATACACACACATACACACAAGCTATGAGAAGATGAGAACTCTATAATCCTGACCATGGTATATGAAGCTCAGTGAAAGCTTCTTGTTCCCCTGCTGGCTTTGGCCTACAGATGTTATGGTAATGTCACCATCATCAACATCAGAATCCCTATAGCCACCATCGGAATCAAACCCACTGTTATAAGAATTATCATAAAGATGTTCAAAATCCCTAGTTTCTGATGGAGCGCCTAAACTGCTGTGCGTATTCACTCTACTTATTGAGGCAGCATCCGGATCTGAGATTGACACATTTACTGACACTTGCTGATAGTCATCTCGTTCATCATCCTGAGATAGAGTCTCTCCCATATATTTCTCTGCCTCCTCTATAAAGTCATTAGACACTATCAGATCTGTCTGATCCTCATTCTCTGATTCATGCTGTGTGCTGTTCAGACGAGGACTGAGGGCACCCCGTGAGGATGAATGTCTACTTTGTGAGTTGATACTGAAGCTCGAAGAGGGTCGCAGTAATGGAGATTCCATGTCTGGAATCCTGGATGCTATTAAATATCTGAAAATAAAGACTGATGTGAGTATTTAAAACTGACAAATATTTCTAATGTATTTCCAATGTTTTTTGGTTTGTTATAAGAATTCTTTGTTCAACATGAAACATAAGGCACACACAACACTGGCTCTTCAAAGTTGAGTTGTTAGTCTCACTGCTGGTCACATATGGGACATATGGCTATGAGGTAACATCTTAGGAAAACAAATCCTACGAATACAGGTATGTGCTGCATTCAATCTCACAACCAGGAGATTACTGTCTCTTCAGAAAAAGAAATATTTTGATCTAGATCATAAAATAAAATTGTTGTTTCATATATGTAGTATAATTTCATGTGAAATATTCAAAATGCCATTTATCAAAAAAGAAATAAAGGTAATATTATATTAACCATAACAATACAGGTTAAGTATACCTTATCTGAAACGTAAAACTTTTTCACACACCAACATGATACTAGAAGACTTTAGAAAGAGCTTTCCATGTATTACACAGATCTCTACTCACCTGGACAGTTGTGACATCACATACACTGGGTGGACTCAGATGTGTGTGTGTGTGTGTGTGTGTGTGTGTGTGTGTGTGTGTGTGTGTGTGTGTGTGTGTGTGTGTGTGTATGTGTGATTATCCAAATCAAAGGCTGAGGTAGTGATAGTTTTGTAATGATTCAGTGTACACAAACTTTTTTTCATGCACAAAATTATTAAAAATTATTCAATAAAACAATTTTTGTACATAAGCTGTAAATGAAATATTAACAAGACACATATGATCCCAAATATTTTAGAAAAAGAATACTCAAACAATAATTATAATATATTAATGATGATGTTTCAAGTTGATCCAGAAGAGAAGTCAGGATGAAGGAAATCCACCTCATCCAGAGAAAACAAATAGTAAGCCTGTTTTACTAACCTAGATCCACTTGATGTTGTTGTGGGCTCTTCATTTTGTGCCTTCTTCAATGTTTCTTCAATCTGTAGAGTGGGAAGATTCCAATACATAGCAAATGAGAGGAACTCGTGCAGAATCCATAAGATTGCCATAAATACCTGTATGGACAGTTGAGTAAATAATAAGCAAATGCTAAAATGTGGACAAGAAATGATCTTTAAAACATGTCAGTTTTGACCATCATAATAACAAAGAGTTAATAAACAGGCATAACTAGCCAATGGGAAGTAAATATTTAAAAGATATTTAGAAATGTTGAAGGTTGCACATAACATTTTCTGGAAAAATCCAACAAGTAATATTTCAAATGTTCATGAAGTGATAATCCATGAAACCTTTCCTCTGGCACGTGACAAGATACAAATATACAAGTCACTGATGGTGGCTTATCAGATCAGATTAATAAAGCAACTACTATGTGTGGGATTATGTTACTGGACAAAAAATAAAATACACTGAAGACTGGAATATAAAGGAATGAACAAAGATAATTTGTAACTGATATAGTGAATAGGAAGTAATTAGTAATTGTAATTAAACACATTATCAAATTAGTGACTGATCAATTACTTCATGCCAGTAGTATTTTGAAGCTAGCCTGGTAAACATGTTACCTTTACAGTGATAGAAATAAGGAAAATTTCAATCTACTCGTCTGCCAAAAATGGTACTTGTCCGCCGATTTAAAAAAAACTTTCCCACCAATTTGACATGGTTTTGCATTTTTTACCAACTGTAAATATGGCTTAGTCCTGCTCAGCTTATAAAGAATGCTTTTAGAATAAAGCTGAGATTCCATATACATGGCATGCAAATCCGAATGCATATACGGCATTGCAGTAGCGTATGCGACATTGCAGTATCCATGTGTTTCAAACATGCCTCTCACATTCTGACCTACTTTCCTTGGGAAAGCCTGCCTGGGCACTCGAATCAATCAGTTGATTCGTAAAATACTGGATTCAAATTTCCAATTCGGACCAATCATTAAATGGAGTGATCCATTTTGTCACATTCGCAAATCGCACATATGAAATCATGTTCGTATGTCTACATGTTTTCCATTTTTTGTTGCATTCGCATAATGCATACTGTGTATGTGGAATGTCCACTTAAAGCAGCATAAATTGTGCTGATGTGTCGCTAAACAGCATTCATCCATCCATCCTAAAGCCACATAAAAATAAATTCCAAATTCCCTGTATGGCAGTGTTTGGATTTAACAGACGCCTGTGTACTGGTGATATTCCGGTTATTTGGGAAGTTTGCAAAATTTGAAACATGTGCATTTTATAAGGCATCTCCATAACATAAAATGATATTACTATACTATAAGAATTAAAGGAAAATACAAATTTTCACTGGACAAGTGATCATCAACATTCTTCTTGTCCAAGTAAATTATCACTTGTCCCACTCAAACAGACAAGTGCTATTTCGAACACTGCTTTATATCACATTATTCTCATGATTTAAAAAAATTCCCTTTCCTGCATTTCTATATTTAAGACTACATATAGGCACATCCCTAGGGTACAGTGAAGTGACCACCCTCAATCCGTTATTTAAACTGGCTCTATGAAGTCCAATATTGTTAGTCTAATTATATACCGTAGGTCCCGACCATTAAGCCGAGACTTTGTGTCAACATTTTGACCCTTATTTTGGGGGGTCGGCTTAATGGCCGGTGCTATTTCAGTGTTAAGAAATCCAGTGACTGGGAGAAAACCTTTCAGTGTGTTAGCAGCCGTCTAGAGTCTAGTCTAGATCTAGATACAAATGGACATCAATCGTTATTTTGATTTAAACTCATGCAGTCTTGGAGTGTAAATAGAGGTGAAACAAGTTGATGATAATTATACATGGCTTTATTATGAAAATCAATATTTATATGTAGAATTATCTGATTTTTGTAATTATGGATAAATGTTGTTTGACTCATTAGCGCATTTCACAAAGGCAGCGTTGGTAACAAAACAACCCATACCCAAGACATCGCATACCCAAGAGCATCATATCTTGTTCATTTGGTGACATAGACATTAGAGTGCCCCCATATACATATTTTGTATGGGAATATTTATACTAATAATGGGATAATTACTGATTAGTTAATTTATTTTCAATAGAGAGTTAGTTACTAACTGACATCATATGCCAGTAATTTACATTGTCTTGGTTATTGCCACGTTAGTGACCAAAACGTACCATCAAAGACTCAGTAGTAACTGACAATATGTTTAATTACTTCTAAGTCATTGACTTCATATACGGTTCATTGAATGTTTAATAACGCCATTAATTTAAGTTTGAGGTCCTACGTATACACTAACAGTTTGTGTAAACGATGGTTATAATTTGCCTTGATCTATTGACAGTATACAAAACATATATTGGTATGAATAACGAATTATGAAAAGAAAATTATTTTCTGTGTTCAAAACGTCACCTGGAAATACTGCAGGGAAAAGTTCAGATTTGTAGGTCCGCTTATTGGACAAACCGTCCTCCGTCCGGCTTAATGGCTGGGTTGGCTTAATGGCCGGGACCTACAGTATGTGTGCGTGTGATGGATTCTTTGGCCCCACAATCATCATACAATTAGTGAAATTTCTCACTCCCGAATAGCCTTATTTGGTATATCAACGTAGGGGCCACAGTAATCATAAAGGTAACACTCTCTCTATCATAACAACAATGTGCCTTACAACTGGCAGAAGTTAATTTACATATTTCCCTAAGAGCAAAGTGAGTAGCAAACTTAACCCCTAAATAATATTTACAGCTTTTAAAATTATCAAACCATTTGCTTGTGGCACTCTTATTGACTTTAATATAATAATAATAATGCATGTTTATTTAGCGCTAGAACCAGGTAACCCTGTTCTGAGGCACTGTACTGTATTGTTATCCATCAGACCTGTTTCCACCCAGTACACATCTCAACTCCAAAGGGAGCCTACAATGCATGCTGCCAGTAAAGGCACAAAGCATTACTCAAACACATAACCATCATGTCCTGTCAGGTTCTCATTTTTATGGATGAGTGAACCAGTCGCCACATGACAGGATAGCAGCTCCCAGAGCTTTGAACCAGCGACCCTTCAGCTATGAGTCCTACACTCTAACTAAGTGCGTCATCACGGCTCAATTAAGTTTTGAGAACAAAAATTGTTCCTTGATACCAAATATTCACCAAATACTTACTCCTGGAGATGTATATTTATCAACCAAAAATGGTCCAATATGAAAGTGCAGCTGCCTCAAGAACAAGTTGCATCCAGGACCTGAAACAAAGTAGCTACGCATTTGAAACAAATATTGAAAAAGAATTAGTGACAACGAGAGTCATCAGTAACTTATAACAGATGTGAAATTCGAATCACTGAACATTACACAATTTAATCAAAAATATATATTCGCTAATAGTATGAGTACACTAAGGAAATATATGAAAACAACTACACTGTGGATTGGGTATAACACTGTCTAGCTTTGGACCCCAAATTCAGTAAAAAAACATTAGCCTGATAATCATTGGCTGAACAAACCAAAACCTTCCTATTCACAGTTCTTGACCATCACATCAGAATGAATGTTTATATGAATTGCATACATGTTAAATGTGCCAATTCTTCATGCCTGAATTTTGAAAGACACAATTTTTGTTGGATCAGCAACTAATAATCCAAATGCATGAGCTCACATATGGATACTAAACATCCAATGAACAGTGTTCACTTCCTTCTCTCCATTCACATTGAACATCAAGCCAACTGATCAAAAGAGATTAATAATCTCAAACACTGCTCACCTCACTTTGACAATAAACTAACAGCCCAAGATGTTAATATGGTACATCTGGGGGACAGTTCGCTGTTGCGGATCCCACTAACCATGTTATACCAAGTCCACGGTGTAGAATTAAATGTTGTCAACATTTTAATAACCTAGAAGTAACCCGATCTGCCTCACTGCCATGAACACAGACATTACTGATGTTCTTTCCTCTGTTGATGTTACCCTGGCTATGTCCGCAAAAAGTGCCGATGTTACACCGGATCCGAAACCTGCAAATGATCAAGGTTCAGTCAGATCTTTATCAATTAGGTCACACACTAAAACAACAAATAAATGCACCCAGAGAATTAAAACCACTTATCAGTTTGTTCTTTTAATTACTTAACATTGTATATATTTATTTTTATTTCTGTATCAACAACATATAGAATATTTATTTCCAGTGCCCCAATTTCAACATAAAGGCACCATATTCTAATAAAATAACAATATTTTATCCAAACAGTGCTATATAAATTTTGTATATTATTATTATAGACCAATAAATATATTTTACTTTATGTAAGCTGTTAACTAATAAAAAAATATTCACCTGATATCACCACAAGATAGACACAATGATTAATACTTCATGGTTGACACTTACCTGCAACGAGACGAGCTCCAACCAGAAACCAGACGCTGAGTCCTATAAAATACATGATGCTGCCAATTATCTGGAACACATTTGCCACCAGAAGTACAATCTTTGTGTTATGAGTGACATCTGACCATCTGAAAAATGTGAATTGAAACAATATACATGATATCTGCTCTCCTTTGCTGCAAGTCCCTACCATGACCAGAAAACAGACTATACAAACCACTAACCATCATTAACATGATCAATCCAATGTAGCATGATTTTGTTCATTTAGGTAAAGATAACTAAAACAGGTGTGAGAAATTCTATTGTAGAGAGCGATAAAATGTGGACATGTTGCTGTTTTATGATCACATTTGTGCACAGGACAGCTTATTGGGTGACACAAACTACTGCGATAAAGAGGCAAAATGAAAGATGAAAACTCCCTTATACATATCCAGACTGCAGATTTGAACATAATTTGGACAAAAACGTGCCTCATTTCAAGACAGTGTCAGCTAGAGTAGAGTTGGGTTGTTTAATCTTGGCATGGGTCACACCTGTGACATGTGATTGAGGGTGTGTTTTGACAAACATTTGGTATGAACCAGATTTGAACCCACAACCCGGAGTTTTCAAGTATAGTGTTCTAACCACTGCACCACTGGAATGACCCCAGTGTCAGCTAGAGTTCAATCTTTCAAGATTCAAATAAATGTATTTATGATAAACAAGCAGCACCTACAAATATTCAAAATCAGTTTCAAATTGTACAATTCGATGGCACAAATCATCAACTAAGGCATCCAACCTGCAAACTTGAGATTGGTATTCTCTCATTTCAATTAAAATAGTCAATTTACTGTGGATAAATGTAGACTGCTGAATGACTTGATATAATTGTTATTTGCTTTTCAGGTGGCAAGAGTTAATGTCCAAAACCAGAATACTATAGCTGTCAGTTATATAATATGTTGTGTTTAAGGCCTAACATAAAGTTTAGAATCGGTGATGTCATTGAGATATCATGTATTTTCTCATCTTTCTATCCTCTTCAGTTGCTGTACCAGTGATGCTTCACTTTATAATATACCTGCCACCTGTGACAGGTACAAGTTCTTCAATCGAATATTAAATACACAAGCCATTGCTCTTACACCAGATAAACTTGATGAACCACTGAACTATGGGAGTTCCCTCACATGCTTGATTGGAAGACCCCACAAATTAACATTATAAATCAAGAGACATTTTGGCCAGGAACATTTACCAAATACCACTTAAATTAGGCAATGTTGATTACATTAAATAAAACATCTTCAATTAGTGCAAAAATGTGCATCTCAATAAATATTTTGCTACGACAAAATATTATGACAATTATTCACCATACATTAATGGTAAAGTGGTGAAAACTAACATCCATCAACAAAAATAAAATTCTACCATATCAATTACCTGCCCATAAGGGGACTGGCAAGAAGTCCAGCAAATGAGAAAGCTGAGAGAACCAAACCCAGCATGTAGGCTCTGCCATGGAACGTTTCTTCTATATACAGCCATAAGGTCGGAAGGATGACAGCTGTAATTAAAACACAATTACAAATAAGTACATGCGTTATGTTTATATGAAAACCCTAGTGAGCTCCGGTGGCCTAGTGGTTAAGCACCCGGCACTTGGTGCCAACGGTCGTAGGTTCGAACCCCGTAAGAGGTCGAAACTTTTCCAGGGATTAATTTCTCGGCTCACTACATCGTGGGTGGCTGACCACGTTAAATGGCGCTGCCGTCTCCACTTAATTATTTAAAATAAAGGGGGACGTTAAAAAGCCCCTGAGGACGTAAAACACTCTGGCAGTGACCACCCTCAGGGTATTTCGGCTCCATCTTTCCGTACTGCTCCCCTGTGAGTGGTGGGGGAGGAGGTTCCTCAACCACTCCAACATAGAGGCTGTGCTGATTAAGCGACAGCCTGGGGATTCTCCCCGAACAACAAAACCATATGAAAACCCAAGTGATTTCTAATAATTACAGAATAATTTAGTAAAAAATATTCTTATTTCACAGTCATTATTACATTAATTTTCTGCAGTTGTGGTAACTGCAATATTAGTAATCTAATGAGGAACGTTGCTGAAAAGAATACACCAGATGGCACCACCAAGCAACTAGTACGTAATTAGCCGATCTCAGGCTGGGGAGTATAGCATTCTTTTTAATTTGGGGTTTCTTCCACATTATAACATGTACATAATTGTAACCTATACAGGATCAATATCTGATTCCATATTCTATGCACTTAGGGAAAAATTATACAATACTCAACATGATTAATTAAGTAATAGAAATAGATGGAAATAATCAAGGTAAGCAGAGTGCTAAAAACATAGTAAGAGTTCAATTAAAAATCAGTTCTTTTCAGTTACTAAAAATCTTTTATCTAGAATTTTACCAACTTTTAATTATTATTCTAGGGTGGATGAAAGCTGAACGTTTCATTATTTAACAGCAAGATTATTAAAGTTTCCATTTTTTAGTATCTCAAGAAACTTATGAAGTTCATGATATATAAATAATAATACATTTACAATAATTCCATCTTAAATAGTCCAATGCTTTGGCTTTTAAACTTTTCAACTGATGAAACAGTTAATTCTCCAGAAAAAGAATGCAATACTGGTAAGGATAATTAAGAAATACATTCATAAAGAAATACTTCACTGTAAGTGGAATACTAAAACTAGTAAAAATGAATAGCACAGCTAGCCTTGTGCTGAATCCAGGTATATAATCTGTCACTTCACACACACACACACATATATATATATATATATATATATATATTCATAACTTTATTAAACATACTTTTAATTATCATTCAGGATTATTTAACAGCAAAATAACTAAACTCTGCATGTGAAAGTGCTCACGAAATTTTAACATTATTTTGAACTGATCAACTAGTTAATTCTTGGCTACATCTTAATAGTTCCATTTGTTTTGAGAAATTGCCATTTGGAAATGTTGCAAAACATTTACCAGCAAATCAATGTTAACAAGTTATAAGTTTAGTATGAATAACCTAGTTGCATCACGATGCCAAACAGTGGATTAGTTCCATGGTACCCTATTATAATTACAACACAGTAAATCATTTCTGCTGTAATAGATTAAGCAGTTCAGAACTATATATATGTGATTATGTTGTAACGAATTCAAATAAAATATTACTACTATTGAAAACTGAATCTTTATAGTGTCTGACAGCCAGTTCTAGACCTATAATATACTAATAAGGTTTACCTCATCTATAGTTAGACTAACCTGCCACAGGAACCTTTTAATAACTAATATATTACACAAATATGGCATCATTTGTAGACAAGATATAGACAGAATATTGATATATCTGGGAAATACATATTAACATAGTTCCTTAAATATGAGACACGATCATGTACTAATTCATTTATTTAGCTCTTAGAAAGCAGGGTTGGCATACTTCTTTCGTGGATGGGTTACGGAAGAAATACTTTCTTCCCTTCCATTTTGGGAAGAAATGGAAGAAACTAAAAAATGGAAAAACAAAAATTTTGGTTTGCCAATTTTTATGTTATGCAAGTAAATGCACCATCTAAACAAAATTTATAATCTGAGATAGTCTGCTATTGTTAGAAGTAACTAAATACTATCACATTATAGCAATCACCTAAGTCAATAATCTGTTCTGTGGTTGGTTGATCTCATTTATTAATTTGTTTCTATATTCTACTATTTCTAGGAAGCTGGGGAAATTTTTTTGTCAACAACTGGATGATCAGATATGACACTGCCATTCACTTTGCCTCATATATATATATATATATATATATATATATATATATATGCCGCTGACTATGCATGGGCAAAGGCTGTACTCAAAATGGCAAGAACGTTGGTAAAATTATGATCTGGAGATCACATACCCTTAATGGACTATAAATAAAATCCAAATATAGCTGGTAAATAGCCTAAATACAGCTTTTCAGTAAGACATTTATTGGCCACTACACACGTAAATCGCCATGCAACACAGTGATTCTTAGACTTCTAATTCATGATATTAAAATGTGCACCACTCTCTTTACATGTTACCCATTGACATAATTGAAACTGTATATGGTTATAGAAACTGAAATCTTCGAATAATTTTTATCAAACTAGAAGTCTAGTGCAGCTATTTTCATGGAAGTGCCTAACTTAGTATAGATTTAAATCTACCTTGCAAAATAAACCTAGATATTAATTATTATCCAAGACTAAAACAATAATAATAATATGTATCTATTATTCTGTTGTGCAGTGTGCATTTGGGTGGGGGAGGGTAAGTTAACTTGTCACGGGTCACAACCCTTGTGACAAGGCTAGACTAGATCTATGGCCTACTTATTTAAGCTAGAAATGAACAAAATAAATAATTATAATAGGTTAAGGGTGAATTAATATGGGAAACAAGTGAAAACATAAACATCCACGACTTATCAGCCTTCCTATACGTGGGCATCGACAAATGATAGATGTCTAATCGAGACACCTGACAGGGCTGACTATAAATCTAGATCTAGTATAGACTAGATCTACTCATCTAGATCTAGTGACTCTTGACTCTGAGTCATTATCAGCTGATAATATCATACTCTACACTACAGTCAATATTATAAGCTATTTGATCTACCATATTCAACTCCTTGCAACAGAAAAAATATTCCAATTGTGATATATGTCAGTCGTTTTTTCCTCTGTGGTGTCATGACCCAATCCCAGTGAGGCACATTGGTTTAGAGTTTACCACACACTTCGTTTCAATGTGACAATCTCATTTGTTATCTGAGTCGAGGCGGTATCAGGCAGATTAGGATCTTAGCTCATTCGGACATGGCTAATTCGGGCCTAATGTTTGTTGATTTTGACATTGTTCGTGCCTGGTTCGAAGCTTTGAATCGTAATCAAGAACTCTTCTGTGTACTATAAATTAACTGTTTGTTAAAAGGATTGAATAAACTGTTGCAAGTCACCATATATGATCATAAAAATGCAGAATGCGTTAAGTGATGGATCATAACGGCCACAAACTAAAATGGCTACCACTAATTACTAAAACTACCGACTACAGGACATATTCGCAACGAAACAACTCGACCCAGGCCGAGAAAACTGGGCCTGGGAACAGATCAGCCGGGGCACTGTGATAACTCGACATAGAGGCTTAATTGTGTGTGTGTGTGTGTGTGCGCGCGTGTGTGCGTCCATTAATTAAACAAATTTAAAGTATTTTTAACATTATTCTGATACGTATATTGCATAAACTCGACCCTGGTCTAAAAAGCATTTTTAACACCCATGCAGTTTCAATATCTTCTTTAAAAGGTCTTATATGGCATATTTTGTCTTTTTACAAAAACAAGAAACAGCATAATGATATGTTGTTATATTAGATAAGGGTTCATATATCTTTAGTTGGTATTTCCTACTTTATATAAATAATGCAGCTTTCACAATAAGATTTTTTGTAGTTCTGTCATTATTCGTGTTGACCAGGTGTCACCATTATCTGCTAAGAAAGCCAGGAGCTGTCTGTGAAATTATTGTCACCATATTTCCGAGAAATTAAATTGCCGATGATCCAAATTGACATCCCAGGTCCAGATGTGGAAAATGATCATGATAAATGAATAGATGACAGTCTGGTTGCTGAGTGTGAATGAGTATGTATATAAATGCCGTCATGTCATGTCATGTCATGTCATGTCATGTCATGTCATGTCATGTCATGTCATGTCATGTCATGTCATGTCATGTCATGTCATGTCATGTCATGTCATGTCATGTCTCATGTCATGTCATGTCATGTCATGTCATGTCAGATAGCATGCCGCATGTGTCCCGGCGACTCACTGGTGACAGAACCAGCGGCCCACCGGTGGCTAGCTACTGATGGCCTATTGTTGGCTAGCCACCAATAACAAACCACTGGTGTGCTACCAGGAGTTAATTTTTGGACTGATCAGATTGTATTGCAAAACATTGTATTGCAAATTTGAACTAATAATACTTTCATATCCAAATATTTAATTTCTCGATAACTGTTTATCTACAACTCTTCAGAGATATCAAAGTCACTCTGTAACTCATCTGCAAGATTATGCAACTCCGGCACCACTGAAAATAAAGATAAAGTTATTTTTCAGCATTTTAATGAGATTATCATAAAATACCACAATGAATAAGAATGCAATGTATAATTTTTTAATTATCCAATATTTTCAATTTATGATTTTTACGACCCGGACTGTTGAATCCAGAATTTTACGACCCTGGATAGCCGACTCGGAGAGCTGGATTATTTATTGGACTCGATCTGGCTATTGCCACTGGCCAACCAGAAGTGGGCCAGTGGTGGCTATATAGCCTCTACCACCCGTGCCGCATGTTGCCACCAGTGGCCCACCTAAAGCTGGCTATCTGGGATGTCATGTCATGCGGGGGCGGATCCAGGATTTTTTAGTCGGTCCTCATAACTCAGTTCTTTTAGGCTAGGAATCATACGAGTTGCTTTTCTCTGCACGTTTCCCACGAACTTGTTCTCTACTTAAGCTTAATATATTGTATTACATTCATGTAACTTATTGTATATTGTTATTGTACATAGATAATTGTAATACAATTATAAGTACAATTCAGTTCAGTTTGAAATCCGTTCCATCGAACTTCGTGCAAATATTTTGTGGACAAAACGTTTTCGACGGACCGGCCTCTGGGGATGATTTATGGGCCACGCGGGGGGGGGGGGTAATTAAAAAAAACAGTACAACACCGAATATTAATAACCACTGATTGCTAAATGAGCTCCATTCTGTAAGTTTCACCACTAAATCAACGACTTGGTTATTCGCAGTTATGTTTTATAACATAATATATATATAACCTATATTTTTTTTTAAATAATTCTTTACAAATTCACGTGTGTGAGTTGAACATTATGAAATTTCATGGTGGTTTTTAATATTAACTCGGACGCGGATAAAACGGACGTGGATAAAAATCAAAGGACAATGTTCCGGATCGCCATCTCTCCTATATAAGGTCATATATACTTACGCGTACTAGAGTTACAGCCCACAACATATTTATCAGTGTAGTACTATCAAACTGTTGTTTATTATAAAATGATTTAATATTTTAATATAGTCGATGTTTATTATACTGGCTGTACCACTAATTATAAATGATAATTATAATTACATACGATATTATAAAAGGACCATATCACGCAACATTGTTCGAAACAATATTTATTATCTTTTAACAATTTAGTCAAGTGTATAATGTATGACAATAACAATGACAATAGGAATAAAACACAAAATAAAGCACGCATAGGTGTAAACACACACACACTCGAACACACACATGTATACATCCACGCAAGGACATACACAAACAAAAACGCACCGGATCATGCACATACATTTGGCGAAATAGCATGCAGAGAGGGGGAGATGGAAAATTAGATTCACAAATTTACTAATATACACACATTCACCAGTTTACGACATGTTCGTTTCATCAGATAATCAATTAAACTATAGTCACCTGTCTGTATATCCGTTTGTCTGTTTGTCCGTCCTTCTGTCTGTCTGTCTGTCTGTCCTAACTTTTATGTATGACCAGATCTTATGTAATTAATTTTCATAATAGTCATATGACATAATAATACTGCTTATTATTATTATTATTATCTTTCATCAGTCTCGCCATCATCACATTTTGCCCACCTTGTACTAAAAATAGGCAATATCCCAACTCTGATTTATATATATATATATATATATATATATATATATATATATATATATATATATATATATATATATATATATATTATATTATATAAAAATGTTCTGTAATACAATAATGTTCTAACAGTACTACTACTTCTTACTACTATTACTTAATACCACTACTTAATACTACTCGTTAATACTACTTAAATAATATAGTCTTCCTACACACAGTATAGATCATAATCAACTCTTTGGTTTAAATAATTAGGGATGATTTTTGCCATAATTTAATATTAAAATTATGATATTTTGATGCCAATTGTCGAGCTTACTTAAAGTTAAACTGCGTACATATAAACTGTATTGGAATGCATAATAACAACAAAACAGAATACACACGTATAACATAAAATAATGAGCCTGATAAAGCCGTCCAGGAGAAACTAGATAAAATATATGTTAATAATTAAATAAAAAATAAAAAATCTGTGTCCATAGGCAATGTTATGTCATTTACAAACTAAGGCACGGACTGATTAATTGATTGATTTTCTTTCGTTCCAAGATTTAAGATCACGAAAGAGGAATAGCACACGAAAATGGGAGCATTTATTTCCAGCGTGGTCCCTGTTATTGAGTGGTTGTTTAAACTCCTCCCCCACCGCTCACAGGAGAGCAGTGCCGAAAGATGGAGCCGAAATACCCGGACGGTGGTCACTGCCAGAGTGAATTACGTCCTCAGGGGTTCTTTAACGTACCCTTTTAATTTAATCAGTTCAGTGGACATGGCAGCGCCATTTAACGTGGTCAGCCATCCACCCACGATATTGTGAGCCGAGAAATTAATCCCTGAAAAGGTATTCACGGCCAGAGTGAATTACGTCCTCAGGAGATATTAATTTTAACGTTCACCTATTTTAATTAACGTGGTCACACAGCCATGATGTTCTGGGTTGAGAAATTAATCCCCGGAAAAAGGGTTCCGACCTCATCATGGGATCATACCTGTGATCCTTGTCGGTCAGAGCAAATCCACCCTTTAGCACAAAGTGCGACTTACTTAACCGCTAGACCACCCAGTCTATCTTGAGCTGGCCTGGTGTTAAACAAAATTAACAAAACGTCAAAATGTCTATGCAATGTATATTATTACACCAATACGACACTATGAGAGATTTAGACTTGCCTCTGTTTAATAAAAATAAATATACCCAAAACAATCCCAAAATGTGACTCTTCACACATAACATTGATATAATGTTCCTTGGATGACGTAGTGATGTGTACGTGTACCTTAATCGCCAAAACCTGGAATTATGAACTATAATCCACGACGGATCATAATACATTCGTCACACACACACACAAACACACACACCAGGGCCGGATTTAGGACTAGGCAAGCTGGGCAGTTGTCCAGGGACATTCACAAACAGGGAGCCTCCACATATTTCATGAAAAGAAATTTAGGCTGACCTGAACGACACGCACTTATCAATAAAAAACCACAGTGCGTATTTCCAGCGAGATATTGTCCCTCTTACCTAAGTTGCATTACGTTCACACATTAAAAGGTTCAACGTACACAACGTAACGTAATTAGCATACTTGCAAAATTCATTTTTCACACGAAACGTCAAAGTATCATCGAACGTAACGCGTATGAATTCGTGTTTTGCTAAATTTCTCTACATACGCAAGCCATGTTGTAGTTGTGATTGGTAGAAACAGCTAAGTGGTTGCTTTCCTGTCATTGCTCGGCACACGTCGGCAGACAAACATCTAAAATCCAATGTCATACATATATATATATATCAACACCGGTTTCCTTTATCACTATAGTGGTTGACTTAGATATACATTATACCATGACAATGACTGTCATAACTTTCCGCTAGGTCTCAGACAAGAAGTGGGTATATTGTTAATTAATTATTTTATGTGCAAGTTTTATTATCTATATTTTATTGTTTTCTATCATAATATACGTATTCAAGATATATCATGAATATTTATCGTCTATTCTACTTTTATCTTTGACTGTGTGTGGGTCTGCAAATCAAAGTAACTTCATTTGTTTGTTTAATTTTTTTCTTCTTATTTTGTTAAGCTTATTTATTCCCGTTATGTTGGGGGGGGGGGGGAGATTCGTGGCTCAGTGATAGAGTGTTGTGCGACATGTAAATAGGTCCCGGGTTGGATTTACATTTCCGGCAGACCCAAATCTCAACGGAATGTGTTCATCCTTCATTTCATTTCTATCGGATGCTCCTTGGTCTCATTAGCCCATACAATGTGCAAAAAGTGGACATTAAAAGAACGGTTCATTTAATTTTCTCGTTATGTTGTTAAACATCTACGTTTTATTTATTAATATAGTCGTTTATGCTATATAGTCAATACTTATTATCAGCTTAACTTGTTATTCAATGACACACACTAAATCATGAATAACTCGCTGACCCGCTGACGGATTTGAAAATAATTGGTATTCCAAATGTAGTTAGGCCGCCGAGATTTTATAAAATAGAGGGCTAATGTTTTTCTTCTTATAGAATGGACAGGCACAAAGGTCCTCGACATTTTGAAAGTGGTGCTGCAAACAGAACAATATCAAGGAACGTACTAAAAGACAAGCGAAAGAACAGGTCGAATGACTAAATACTCTCGTCCATCAACTTCAGAAACAGACAGTCCTTCATCTTTAGTACAACCACAGCAGGCACTTGCTGTTGTAGGAAGCAGCAGCCTCGTCTTCTTCTGGCCTGTCTACGGTAGAAAATGACCGGAATGTCGAGAAAACAGGCACTACTTCAAAGCAAGTGGTTCCAGAATATCAAACGATTACACATATTGGTGGCATCAGCTTATGGCCAGAGCGTATGCCGAAATAATTAATTGACTACTGGGATGTGAAAGATCCCGAGGAACTGTCCCACAGAGATTTCAAATATTTGGATGCTAAATCCGCAATACAAAAATCGTATCCTAATCCGGTCCTGGTGTCTATGCCGCATATCGCCATAGGTGGCGCACCTTAGGCTTGCTATCTGGGATGGATGTAATAAAAAACAACAAAGAAAAGATGACAAGTGAGGGGGGGGGGCTCACTCACTGGATGGCGCTCAGGCAGCGTTGCATTCGCTAGATATCTCTCGGGCAGCAACGTGGCTGTGTAGTAATAGAGTTATCCAGAATTGGGTGTTAACGAGCATAAATTAAGTAGCCTAGATGACTAAAATGGCAGTGAGCTCCGGTGGCCTAGTGGTTAAGCACCCGGCACTTGGTGCCAACGGTCGCAGGTTCGAACCCCGTAAGCGTAAGAGGTCGAAACTTTTCCAGGGATTAATTTCTCGGCTCACAACATCGTGGGTGGCTGACCACGTTAAATGGCGCTGCCGTCTCCACTGAATTATTTAAAATAAAGGGGGACGTTAAAAACCCCCTGAGGACGTAAAATACTCTGGCAGTGACCACCCTCAGGGTATTTCGGCTCCATCTTTCCGTACTGCTCCCCTGTGAGTGGTGGGGGAGGAGGTTTCTCAACCACTCCAACATAGGGGCTGTGCTGATTAAGCGACAGCCTGGGGATTCTCCCCGAACAACAAAACCTAAAATGGCAATAATAACCTTTGTAACATTTACCTGTTGTCGTTGTTAGAGTTAGATAAAAGATAAGCAGCAGAATTAATAATACCATCATTTGTGGCAAAGGCTTTAATATGTGATTTGCACCTTTTCACATATATCCATTGTCAAATATATTGTTGATTATAGAAACACCATACCTATCATTTACTGATCACTCTATTTGTTAAATTGCCATGACCATTCAATCGCCCACACATATGTTGCTTCAACATAAACGCGTAAAATATTCTACCTTTACTGGCTTTAAAAATGTATTGAAATGCTACCTAATCCAGAAGGTTTTAGTATTTTTAGAGCTTCTACGAGAGGCGTGTGCTGCTGATTTTCTCCTTTTTAGCAGAGTACAGGTTTCAGATTATGAAATGGCATGACTATATATATGATGCTGAATAAACCTTTGGATTCAGGATACAAAACAGCTGATTATAATGAGTGGTGAATAGAACACCCGCTACTTTATATCGTCCTCGTGTCTTCTCGTCAACTCACGCGAGAGTTCATTTGTTAACAGTTGGCTAGTTTCGAAAGGGAGTTTTGTTGAACGTTTCAGGTATTTTCTTATATAATTATATTTTCTGGTAAGTGTCATTCATCGTATTTAGTTGGAATAATGATTCTATGTATTCTATAATACAATGATGGCTGTTGTGAATCTTTTTATATTATTTCATCATTTGATGAAATCTTCATTGAAGGGTTATAATATTACTAGAGTTTTAGAGATCTACTCATCTAGTGACTAGTCCTAGATCTACTACATCTACTGATCTAGAGTCTAGATATATCTACTCATCTACTTGTCTAGATCTAGACTCTACGTTATAGAGGGTCTAGATCTAGTCTAGACTCTACTTCACTCTAGATCTAGGCTTCTATCACACAAATAATACGAAATATATATAATGAGCCAGAGGCAGAGGCCTGTCTAAACTCTATATTTTTCCCTTCATTAATTTCTTTGGGTTTTCTTGATAGGGTCATTTTGTGCCTCAGAATCTGATATCGATATTGGAAATTCCCCAATGTTGAGCATTGTCTATGAAATTGTCTTTAATGTTATCATAAATGGTTCTGTTTGTTAGACATATATACTGTATTGATTTTGGGTTTTAAGCTACCATCTTGACCTAACATGGCATGAAATGATATACTCATATAGGTAACATAAATGTTTTAACAAATCTTATCAACCCTGCCATCATTACCAAATCGTTCAAGAAGTGCTCTATCAGCAATGATTTAGATGGCACAGAAGATGATGTATTCTGGGCTGAACAGTATGACAAATCCAACACTGACTCCAACAAATGAAGCGACAACATATATGATGACACACAAACAAATAAACAGATGTTCAGTGAAGAGAGTGATGATGATGAATTGTTTTGATTTTCAATCAATATTGCTGATCATATATGCCAGTTCGACTCCGGGGGGGGGGGGTTATTATTCCTAAAATGCGAGTATATACAGTATGTGTCACTATTAACTAAACTTTATTTCTGTTTAGCAAGTTGTTAGTTGTTTTTTACTACATGTGTAGGCCAAGTTGGTCCACATTGACACAAAGCTTATTGATACGGCAGATTAACACATGTGTATCAATAGTCTCAGATTGTTCTAAAAATGCAAGATGTTCCTGGTGCTTACAACGCACCCCCTAAACCCCCAGTTGTGTATGTCTCACATCTGACATAAACACAATTAGGGCCTAACTGGTAACATAGTTGGGTACAGAACTATAACACCTGGGTTCAAACCCTGGTAGGACTATGTCAGAAGGGTATTTCATCTTGCCTCATTACTTTTGGAGGTCGTTCAGACCATTTGGCCTGTTGTGTGCACATAAGTGGCCATGAAAGAGCACTTTTTTGTTTGCGTAAATACAATTAGCTTACATGTGTGTGTTCACAGTTGGCACCTTTTCCAAGTGTTTCTGAATTGTCAAGTATGAATCATGAAAATGTAGTTAATTTCATATAAATGTTGTGGCCATCAGACAATTGGCATATGGCTGCTGTGCCATTTCTTCAATGTATTCACTGAATGTGGTACGAGTCCACAACCCAACTGTCCATTTGTGGTTTCTCTTCCTCAGATAATAGATATTTTCTAATATCAGCCAAGATGAGTTTACAGTGGACGTTTATAGCAACTGTGCTGTACACAGAGATTGGTGTCTGTTTTCTGTTGATGTTCCCATATATCTCGGCTTACAGGTGTGTATGCATTGGACATCGTACCATGATTATCAGCTGGTGTCGTATTGTTATAAAAAATGTGTGACATATGTTAATTTTAGATTTTTCAAATAAAACAAAAAGATAAAAACAGTTTAAATTAAAATAGGATCTCTGATGTCTGCTTAATATTGAGTATCAGCATTATTCTAAGTTCACTAGCATCAGATAACTATACTATTACATGGGTAACTCCTCGTATGTATCCATCATGGGTAAGTACTAACTGCTCATACATGATTACTTTGTAAATGTTTGGAAAAATATGACTACTCGGCTGATAACACCTATATAATATTTTCTTCAGATGGCAGAGGATATTTCGTTCACGTTTTATCGCAGCATTCACATCACATGCTTCATTTTATTTCTACGCATTTGTGTTTCTTCTGGTTATCCTCTTTGCAGGTAAGTGAAACAATAGCACCTACCTGTCTGAATATTACTCTCTTGTCAGCATCTATGTCAATGACAGTGCATACTTACTAAAGGGACTAATTATATCATTCTAAGGTGCTGTACGTAGGTTAATATAACTAGACTAGATCTGTAAAATGACTCAATGTTTGTTACTAATAGTAGAGAGAAAAGTATTGTTACTCTTTGGATGCATCATAGTATGATTAGATGGTTCTATAAGTATAGATTGTGTTATAGGTGGACGACCTACTTGATGTAGTTTTGCTCAGCATTTGCCATGAATGTAAAAAAACAAATTGCCATGCTTCATTGAATATCTAATTATATTTAAATATATATGTGCTGTTTTGGTAATTATTACTCCTATTATTAGTAGCACAGTATGGTTTCATCAATCAGCTAGATCTAATCTGGAAGTAGCCATTATCTGCATGCATTATAAATACATTCTAGATAGAAATGTTTAGTATCACTATCATGGATAATAAAACATAGAACAAATTCAGCAAGGATCTCACTTTGCACTTGCATCTAATATGCATGAAGTCAGTGCTCTGTCACTGAGACGGCTAACATAAATGTGTTAATAATAAATGTCTGATGCTGTGTTCAGCTTGAAACCAATGTTTTGTTGAATTTTTTGTTACCACCAAACAACTATCTGTGGTATTTAGATTACTTTTTGCTGGTTCTTCTGATAATTTCATAAATTTGATATTAATAAGACAACCCTGCTCTATCTCATACTTTAATAATGGCCTATCCCCAGTAACCTTTATTTTTGAAAATTATATTATAATGTCAACAGCAAGCTTTTGTTCATAGAAGTCTTTGAGGTGTGCCACTTTAATATGTGTTTGCATTGTTAGAACAAATACTGTTTATTTAATCATGGTTTGAAAGATTGGTATCGACAGTTTGATTGTTTACAGTTCACGTTTGTGTCCTGTTGTTCATGGAATTCATTCTCATTAATTAGGAGTCTTTTGTTTTGTTTTTCTTGCTGCCTGTCACATGCAGATGCCATCCGTGATGTCAGACGTTACTCCATACCACTGGATGAGACAGACATAAAAAATAACCCATCTGCTGAAAGTACACTGCACATGAAGCTATTCCGTTCTCAGAGGAACTTGTACATTGCCGGCTTTGCCATGTTTTTGTTTATGTGAGTGATAATAATGATGTTTATAAACACATATTTTTTTATTTCAGTCTGGTGTTGGTCCGTATTTCATTCTGTGTCTTTGGATTGAACTTAGTACTTCCACTAACATTGTGTTTTATGAATCGCAGGCCATAGACAGATTTATGAACTATTTCCCTGTCTGTTCCAGAAGGTTGTTAGAGATGATCTGCCCAAAGTACTACTGCATATGTGGTCTTTTATTGTACTCCCATGGCCAGATTTATAATTAGAAAGGAAATTGGGCATCCAATTTGCTGTTCTATGAAGGAAAACTATCAATACAGTGAACTGCTACCCTGGCAATTTGCTACATGCTAGATTTTAGTCTAGAATTCAGTTTTTCTAATCAGCAGACTTCAGTTATGATTAAGAATCTTTTCCATCCCAACTTCGCCTCATGTTATGGCCAAGTAACACTTGATGCTCTTATCAAAGGTCATGTGAGGTTACGCTCTTCTGTTGGTAATGATAGATACTGTGGGTCCCAGCCACTAAGCCGATACTTATTCAGTATTATTACTCTTATTTTGGGAGGTCGGCTTAATGGCCAGTGCTATTTCTGTGCCAAGAAATTCAGTAATCAAGAGAAGAAATTTCGTGTGTTAGCAGCTGTCTAGACTATATACAAAAGGACAGCAATTGTCATCAAGCATGTTTATCATTGTGGTAATAATATAGGATTATTGAAAACAAAAAAGTTCAGTTTAAGTTTAAAAAAATATATTTCAGTAATTATATCATCATTTCACAATACAATCTTGTCTTTTAAATACTTTTCACGGTTTACTTTCTGGTTCACAAGTGCGATGTTCGGTGATGTTTCTTTGCTATTTCATGTGTTCCAAACATTTGATATCATCTAAAAATACTGCATGGAAAGGTTAAGATTTTTAGGTCTGCTTAATGGACAGTATTATCATAAATCGTGATATTTTAGGCCTAAAATACGACCTCGGCTTAACGGTCAGGACTTGCAGTATACAATTTGTAAATTGGGTTACCTAGATGATATTTAATTGTATTCTGAGTTGAAATGTGTTAGTGTAATGGAACTGAACTAGTACTATGATGTAGAGTAAACAATTCATTGAATTCTTAGATTGATAATTTAGATCTAATAAAAGTAGGATTTTGTTAAGGATGTGTAGATCTTGATATACAGTTTTAAAATATGGACCAAATAATGGTAGAAATAAATAGAGAATATCAGGGTCAGTTCAAGATAATTATTGTATGCCAAATAGATTCCCAGGTTAGTGAATTAAGTCTTGTACCTACTAACTTAGTACTTGATATTGGCTTGGATGGAAATATTGGTTTTATAAAGAGGTCAAATTCAGAAAACTGAATTTGTATATCTCATATAGGTCATTTATTTTGGCTCATGCCAAAAGACAACTTGCTCCAGTCATGCCACAATGAGTGGATACATAAATTCCTGACATCAAAGATATCGATAGAAATATGTGGCTGTGTGTGTATTTGGTTGAGCATTTTGACAAGATGGTGAAATGCCTGAGAGTTATTGGCACCTAAAGAGTCCAAAGAGTACCCTGTTTAAACGGGGAAAGCAGATGGCGTAAGTATACATAAACACATCCAGCTGTCCTCAACAATTTTCCAGTGGATTGACAGCGCTGTGACTAAGATTGTATGCTTGATTGTAATATGTCATCAGTAAGGTGCCTCCATGGTCTGACTGTTAGCGAAGTTGGCTGCAGATCTATAACACCTGGGTTCAGACCCCGGCCGGGCTATGTCAGAAGGGTGTGTTATCTTTCACTCTGTCTCATTTCCTTTGGAGGTTGCTCAGCCCATTTGGTCTACCTTTCATATGTCATGGAATTTTATTTAATAATATCTCCAACACACCAATCTGTATAATGCTTGAATTTGTGGTCAAGTATATCATTTGAAATTGAAGTAGTGTTGATGATCCATCCATCATGCCTGTCTAGAAATAGTAGAAATCCAATTACCTGTTAATTTTTCTTGTTCTCTGCCTGGAGTGGACACTGTAGAGTGTACAGTTAACCCTGAGTAATCAGTGTTGTCCATGATGGGATGAAATGGGCCCTAATGTGGAAAGATGTTAAATGATGTGTGGAAAAATCCACAGTTCACTTTCCGCTGTGCAAGATATTTGCTTTCACATGACTTGTTTATGTACATCAATTGACTGGAAAACAAAAATGAAGAACATACCTGAACTGTAATCTGAATATGAAGCAGTCTAAATCATGGAAGTGAGCATATGACCCATTATAGAACATGAATTAATATATCTGTTGTCTAGCTTTGACTGCTTACCAAACTCCAACAAATATAGCCTTCATCAGTATATAATATAGTGTGAGCTTGTAGGTTTAGGCAGCAGCAGATATTACATTACAGAAGTTGGCATTAGTTTCTTTTGTCTAAGTTGGAAATTGTGATTGTTTACTGTAATTTTCTGGCTGTTTTGGGTAAAAGAAAAAGATTATTACCCTCATTTTACACACATTTCTTCCAGGTAAAACTGTAAATAAATCGTAGATGTGGTTGCTGAAGAGGACAGTGTTGCAAAAATCTGCTTGTTCAAACAGGACAAGTATTGTTGACCGAGTCAGGGTCAGAACCCATTTAACTGATGCAAAACCCATTTAACTGATGCGTAACTCATAACATAATGCTTCTGCAATAGTAGTTCTCAGAAATTTCAGGACATTCCCAACACTGTGATATCATTTGCTAAGCAAAATTGTGAAAATGTGCCCGAGTTTAGGATTTTCAGTTGTCTCTGACTGAGGTACCAGGTACTTATAGCACCAGAATTATCAAGCCTGTTAACTGTGGTCATTTCCACTACAGTATTTCATCAGATATTCCATAGAATATATTCATTTGAGCTATGAAATATAGAATGATGCATATCTTATTTGCAAATGTTCCTTGTACTAGCTATCCTATGTGTAGAACTTTAGAAGGAGAGTATATAGCTAAATGTGGAATTTTTTTTGTCAATCCGTACTATAAGAGTTAGCTGCCACACTCAGTATATTATTTACAACTGGAGACACAGAGCTGTAATTGTTATTATTTTTGGTCAGATTATAAAGAGGATCTGATGGGATTCTTCTAACAGCCCATTGTTTAGATGGTTTGCTTGATCACATTAGATCTGTAGCCTCTAAGCGTCCGGTGTTCTGACAGTTTTATCTGTAATGTTGATACCACGAGTGAATGTTTCGATGGTCCTATGTTCTAGAACTAGTTCTCATCCATCTAGGACACTGAATGGCCTGAATTGTGCTGATGGGTCGTTAAACAACATTCATCCGTCTAGAACTAGTTCTGACACGATCATAGCCAGTCACACACCAGGAGACAGGTACTTGACAGTGTCCAGTATGTTGGTAACACACATACACAGACACACACATCTTAATGTTAGGCACAGGATTTCTGTAGTGAAAGTTAAGTCAATTGGTTGGTATAGTAGCAGACTATGTTTGCTTCTTCACTGGTCCAGGAGACACTATTTTCTTATACCTTAGTCAGTGTATAATACTGTTGACGCTGTATAAATTAGTTTGATCAATAATTAGTTCTATTCAAGCCTAATTTCATATCTTTTCTGTGTCTGTTAGTGTTACAACTGATATATGGATGATAATTGTCTTTTTGTGTAAATATTAAATGGTTGACTCAGTGATGAATGGGTACCGTCTCTTGGTGAAACATACAAATGGCACAATTTTGGCCACTCCATTTCACAATTCCAGCAGCAAAGTGGTCCATATACTATAAGTTAGGTATCAACTTTGATGCGTCTGTGCATATTTCCTGCATGCATTTGCAGTTATTCACCAGTTTAAAAAATGCTTTGATTATGGCTTTTCACATGCATATCAATACTGGTAGGCAAATAAACTCATCTACTATATTTTCATAAATAAATATCACATATCTTTGTTAACACTGTACATTTCATGTGTGGTGTTTCTGACTTATGTAAATTAGTGAGTCAGATTTAGTTTTGTAGTAATTAAACGCATTTAATATATGAAGAAATAAATCAAATTAGTAGCGTGTTTGTCCAAATTAACAAATCGTGTGTGTGTGTGAAAAGAAGTTAACAGATTAAACTTTCCAACTTCAACCATTACCAAGATACCAACATCATAATATGGTTTTGTTGGTTAAACAGGATAAATGGAAAAGGAAAGTTACTTCAAGTACACCTGGGCTGGTCAAATGTCATCATATGCTTTCACTGGTAATGTACCATGGTGCACAAATGGTACAATGGATTTATTATCTCTCTAATATTTGTGTTGTTTGGCGTGGTTAAGTATCCGGCAAAGAATGCTCAGGAAATCAGTTTACTTTAATTCTGTCATGTTCATCACACTAGGATAGATGAGATTCACTCTGAGTTGGATAGTACAACATTTAAAAATTTCCTACCATGTTTACTGACCTATGACCCTACCCAGATGGTTATTGTTTTCTTCTGTCTTGGTCAGCTTTGAAGAGTCATTATCATCAGCAAAATTTAGATGAAAAATGCAAAATAAAAAAGGAAATGCACCCAAAGTGCTATAGAAAGTTTCCATTCGTTGCAATTTACTGTCAAACCTGTGTCCATTTTATGATACTCACTAAATATTCTGAGTAATGAATGACTTACTGAAAGTACCTAGTTTTGTCGTGCATTGTTACCGAGAGGTTGAAAATGCATGAAATTTGGTCACTGAGGTCTCGTCTTCTATCTTTTCACATGTATTGTCATGACAACCGGTAGATTACGGTAAAGGATTATGACTATTTATTAGTTTTCCATTGTTACAGATGTTAATGCGGCTGACTACACACGACAGATAGTGTATGCTATTGTTATGACCATCCTTCTGTGTTGTTGTTTCTATTCTTTCTTCACACAATGTTGTCTTATGTTGTGATGTCAGATTCGATTAGGGAAATGAACAAATACCAGCGACAGCACCTATCAGCTGAACTCTCATCACATGATCTTGGCAAGATGGCCATTGATATGAAATTATTTCGTTCTCAGAGGAACTTCTATCTGACTGGTTTTACTTTTCTGCTGTGGTTGTGAGTCTCTTGCCGGTATCATTATGTCCTCATGCTAGTGCCACATATAACAGTGTCGTTCGTTATGTACTCATGCTAGTCCCACATATAACAGTGTTGTTATGCCCTCATGGTATTCTCACATATAACAGTGTTGTTATGTCCTCATACTAGTCCCACATAAAACAGTGTTGTTATGCTCTCATGGTATTCCCACAATTAACAGTGTCATTATGTCCTCATGCTAGTCTCACATATAACAGTGTTGTTATGTCCTAATTATAGTCCCATATATAACAGTGTCGTTATTTTCTTAACCTTAGGCCACATTGAACAGTTTGGTTATGTTCTGATGCTAATCCCATATCTAACAGTGTAGTTATTATCTAATGTTACCCCCACATATAACACTGTGGTTATGTTCTGATGCCAGTTCTACATTCAACAGTTTGGTTATAGTTATGTCCTGATGCTAATCCCCCTGAATTGTATGATTGATTTGTGAAAGCAATTTTCATGGCCTCAAATTTGAAATATTTATAATTAAAATGGGGTCTGAAAGTTTATGAATTATAAGTTGAGAACATTATTTTCAATTGTGCGATATGTGAGGTGTGTGTTAAACCCATTAGTAAATCACCAATTGTTGCAACCATAAATTGACACCCGTTCATTCAGATTTATGATGATCAGCTCTGCAGTCAATGTGCTATACACCTCAGCTGTCTTGCACATTCCATTTAGGACTTGCCCAGATCAGCTCATGTAAATGTCTACTCTGAGTGCTGTAAAGATGAACATATATAAATTAATGTGGTAACCTGCCTGAAACACTTAACTTGGTTGAGGGTATTTGGTAAAACCACATTTGATTTTCATATTGGCCACCATTTGAATACTGGTTATTGCAAGCACAAACTACTGATACAGTTATTAGGGCAGATTCTATTTTTGTGTTACTGACTCATTTCTTTGTGCATTATTAAAATTCAGTGTCTACAATTTTATGCCACTTAATGTACAGCATTTTTACTTGGCATTTAGAAAGTTATTTATTCAAGATGTGCACTTAATATTGATTGACATGCTGCACATAATTCAATTTCTCTTTATTGCCTGTCTTAGACTAGAGCAAGTACTGGTGGCCAACAATTACGCGACATACTTATTCTTGGGTTTATAACATTAAATACCCCCAGCCTTTGATAGGCTAATCCGATGCCAATCACAAAAAAATGGGATCCTGTAAATGCTGATTCTGATCCATACTCAAATTCTGCTGAAGATGAGGTGATTTATACTGCCAGTATCATAGGTATTTAGCATGTTAAAGGGGTGTACTGTCTTACTGGATGATGTGAGGACAATTGTGATCCTCTGATGTCTTTAATACACATTCATAACTTATCCTTCTTTTATGCTCATATTTTATAAAACACAAATAAATCATATTTTATCAAACGTTCTGCTCGAACAAAACAATACAAACAACTTCTTGATCAACACACAATGACAGCACATTGTCGTGCCGATGTATAAGCGACACATGTCACACACAGGTGCCCTTCAGTGCCTTACTGAATTATCCATGGTAATTCATATTTTCCTATTTGAGGGTACCTCCAGTAGGTTCCAGATATCACAGTTTGTATTGAAATTTTAAACTGCCTCCATGGAATATACCCGAGACTTAAACTATTCTTCTGATTTAATAAAAAATAATGTTATGTTTGGTGTGATTGATTTTCTATGCCTCAGTTGCCACCATTTTGTATTGGATATTTAAAAGATACATTTCATCATCCTTAAAAATATGATAAAATGTCTAAATTATTTCATGGTCTCGTGCTAAATATAATATTAACATAAAGAAAACATTCCTGTTTATATATTAATACAAATATTATAAATGATTAAATAAAGGGCTTATGTTTAATACATATTGACTTAGCAGTAAACATACTAATAAATTTAGCTTTTTTCCAACTAGAGCTATGCTTTGTATATTTGATAAATACTTTGGAATATGAAAAACGCAATTCTATCCTATGACACTTCGATGTTTTAGTGGCATGGTTCTGAATACATATAGAATAAGCATAAATAATTTGACAAATAAAACATACTGTATCTTCAGTGCCCATCCTGAAAACCTATCTGTAGGCCATTATAAAACATGTCTGAAATTAAAGACAGACTAATAATAAATGTCATAATAACAGTAAATTTATCAAACATTGTCTGTGTTAATGACAGTTCATTACTACCATTCTACCTTGTATTAAATTTTGAACTGCCTTTATAACCTTCAGATAATTTCAGAGACTTTCTTGAAATTTTGGGGGCGGAGATCCAACCCAAACAATTTTGTTAATCAAATTAATATTAAAATGCATGTTTTCTAACTTGGCTGAGTTGATGCTGGATTGTGAGTCCTTTACATGTCTGATTATGTTGTGTTTATGTCATGCTATAGTCCATAGTTTATATGAGAGTGATCTATTGGAATGATTTATAACACCACAAACAGTCAACACTTGATTAACCAAGGTAATATTTAAATTTAGGTCTGGATGGGCACATTTGAGGTACATATTAGGCAATATCCTTATAATATGTTTAATTGGAACTCCACTTAATCACTATGTTATGAATCAAGAGTTGATTGTATAGGATAACAGTAGGTGGTTATGTTTAGTGTTGTATTGTTTGGCATTTATCAGGTGGTGCATATTTGTTTGTTTAATCTGTGGATTGCTGATAAAGTAATATTTTTTATAAATAGGAATAATGTCACATTTAAATATGTTGCGTATGGTTTGTTCTTGTCTGTCAGAATACATTCCTGCTGAATTTTACATTTATTTGATTATGAAATTTTGATATTCTGCATTTTTTATTTGGATCGCGAGCTAATTTATATCATTTGGTTTCGGCCTGTAACAGAGTATTACGTCGTCTTGTGATGCTGATCTCCACTCAGGCAACACTGGAGGCTGAAGCTAATGCAGCCCAGAAACAAGCCAAGAGCGCAACAGAAGCCGCAAAACTTTTCATGGAGGACAAAGAAAACAAGGTTACTTTCAGCCTTATTTCTGTGTAAAATATTTGGGAGGGAGTTTACCATGTCTTAAATAACTTCAAATATCCCCAAACACTAACAGCAGATATTGAAGTTTTTAGGATACTAAATTGCAAATATCAAGGTTACCGTTAGAATCTTGCTCATACCTGTGTTTGTGGCTTGTTTCACGGGGGGGTCTCTCCATGGCCACATTTCCACATTTACCAGGTGTGACCAGTGCCATGGCTAAACAGACAACTCACTCAATTACTTATTACTTTTTACCATGAGTACCTATTTGGAATACCTACTCCAAATAGTTTATATTCCAAGTAGGATTGTCATGGTAGAAATATTTCTGAATTAAAAAATTAATTTGTGGATTAAATTTTTTGTGTCAAACTTCCATTCCAATTTATCAATTCCAATTCCATTTTTTTAAATAAGCAATTGACCATTAATTCCAATTCTGGAATAATGGGCAGATTATGTTAGATTCATCTTTTCTCTTTGAATTGTCATATTTAAAAAGAACAGTTTAGTGATTGATGTGTGACAATTCTGATGTTTTAGACAAATGAAGACAGCAAAGATTTGAAGGATGAACTTGAGAAGAAGAAACTAGATGTCAAGAAATTAAGAGAAGGTAAGAAGCTTGCTACATGGCTAGTTATATTTTACACGTGAAGACACACAAACACACATACATTTGTACATAACTATATTTTTTGGTGTTGTCATGTGACCAGACACTGTATTAAAGGGTGGCATATTGGAATATTAGTAATGAACATGCGATGTTTATTAGACATAGACACTGAATAGATAACTGTGAATGTAAATATCCTGAAAGTGTATGAATATGTCTTTATTTAAGTTACAAATGTTTCTCAATAATTGGTTGTTTGAGCTGGAGCAAGATCTTATGATATTGTTCTATTTTTATTTATCAACACATTGAATCATATTATTTGTTGCCAAATGTAGTCATTGGTACTGCATAACTCATACCATATTTGTGGAATCCTAGCTTAAAGAAACGGTACACTTTCATTTCAAATGTTTTGAACTAACACAAGTATTCTTACACAAATTATAAATGATAACAAAATATGAACACCATCAGTCATATGTAAACAAATCCAGTTTAAAGAGCTGGTGAATTTGTGATAACTCATTTGTGGTTATGAAAAGATACTTCTGGCATTTTCTTTTTGGCCTTTTGAACTAGTGGTAGAGATATGTGTGTGTAGAACTGATTTCACATCCAAATTTATCAGCGATATTTATACATAAAACTTAATGCGAAGATAGCTAACCATGCTGAAACTGTTAATTATTGCTGGTACTCACAGCTTTATGTTTTTTAAATGTTGAATGAGACCAATTAAAATTCAAAACTGTCTAATAATTGCAAATTAATTTAACCTGTTTTGTAGAAACATGAATAGATTTAATTGAAACATAAGACAAATTGTACCTATTATCACTAAATAGAAGTTTTTCTCAACTGACTCATGTATAGTATGGGAGAACTATTTTTTCCTAAAGATTAAAACTTCATCTTGTACATAAGTATATATGGTATGCTAACAGTAGTGTGTTGGATCACAGATCACTACCACCTGTGTTCAAATCTCAGCATGGGCATATCTGAAGGGTGTTTTATCTTTGACTTTGCTTCATTACCCTCGTAGGTTGCTTGGCCCATTTAGCCTACCATGTGCACAAAAATGGCCATACAACATCAATCATCATCATCATCACTAGGCACAAACTATTTGTATGACCTAGCTATAACAATGTAAAGTTGGAGCAAGTGATAGGTATAATAACAGATAACCCAAATGTAATGAAAGGCAACAAAAAGGTTGTATTCAAGCACCTGAAGGACATGATTCCAACATTACTGGATTTGGGACGGTATCATTTGCATCACGTTGTGAATGCAATCCATGCAGGTGCCAAGGAAATGCCAAGAGCAATTGACTTTGCTAATTATGTCTACTATTAGTATTATTTTGAGAATAGTAACACACACAGAGCACACTACAACTACAAGGAGTTGCAAAAAGAAGAAAAACTTCCACCACATGATAAAAGTAATAACTTTCTTTCTCCTGTTGTCCCTCTTTTCCTGTACTTTGAGCCAGTGTGCCAAGTATTGCTGGAACAGGAGAAAGGATTGAAGAAGTGTTTCTGACAATGTTGCCCAAAACCCTGAAATGTTGACTTTAGATATAGTCAGAATTAATCTACGGTCACTTGTTTTTTCAAAAATTTCATCCCCTCATCGAACTCATTCCCATGGGTGTGTTGCAACCACAAAGCCTACAGCTTTATGTCCTTTATTTTCATTTCAAGTATGAGGACCCACTGCACTCTGATAAACTAATCACTTACTGGATGAAACAGACCTCTTGCATATATTTGACTTATTTTGGCCTTTTTCGTCGATGGTTTTACATTCTGGAATTTCTAACAAACAATAGTATAATTGTGTATGCTATACGTTGTTGTCATGAAGAGAAAAACACCTCAGTGTGAAGTGTATAAAATTTACTAAATGATGTCATTGCAAACCCATCAGTATTGCCAAGAGGTTAATAAATTGCCAAACCATCCAAAATATAGAAGATATATTGGTATTTATTCAAATGTGCTATGCTATTGTTTAGTAGTCAATTATATTAAATTCCAATGATATGGAATGCAATCTTGTCTAATGTTTTGGAATAAATGCAATTTGTTGATAATAAATACAATTAAAGACTATAATTCTATCTTATAATAGTAATACATTGTATTAAACATGTTGCTGTGATGTTTTGTCATAGCCATAAATACTGTTTAACAGCATTTGTGCCATTTTATACTTCATTGTTCAATCCTGCATTATAATTTATATATTATTGATTAACTATTACAAGTACAAAAATATTTCCACTTTTAAAATTTTATTTGGATGTAAATTATGGGTTTGACTGCCAAAACTGGTACTAGAAAGTTTTTAAAACGTACTTATTTACTTAACTCACATAATCACCCACAAAACACCCAACAATCACAACTCTACTTTCTTGTTATTTGAATTATTATTGTGAAAATGTTTCAAGATCCAGTTGTCTTATGTTTACTTCAGAGCTGTCTGCTGCTGAAGCTAATGTGGATGCGATGAAGAAACAAGCAGAAGGAACTAATGCAGAATATGACCGGCTGCTAAAAGAAAATGCTACATTACAGGTCAGCACACCAACAGAACTAGAGCTTAATTTTGTTCCTATACAAATAGACATTTGTCATCATGTGTATAGAGAGCAAGGGAAATACTTTATCATGGAGCACTCTGGATTAACCACAGAACAATGTGTTTTAGGCAAAAATAGCTTGTTCTTCAAGGGATTACAGTGTAGATCTGCATATTATTACAGTTTCAAATGTACAATGATTATATGATGGACCCCACATTTTAATGCATTGTTTGTTAACATACTGTGTGTTCACTGTGTGCCTTTCTCTTTCTAGATTCATAGCAAATATTGAACAAAGTGCCATTGTTTAGCAATCAACAGTTCAGGTCCCCATTAATTGTGTTGTGTTCGGTATATGAGAACAAAATAAAAAGGCCCAATTAGCACCTTTATTGGCAAGATGACACTAGCATACCTACTGCTGTATATTGATCAAATTGAGTAAATTAATATGTTGGATACCGTTATAAACAGTGTAATGTCTGTGGACAGATAGACCTGTGATATAATATAAATTCATTTGATCAAAAAATAAATCTCAGAATTGTTTTTGGTTCTGAAATAAAAACCAAATGGTATCCTATTCTTAGGTACATCAAATATGGAAGGAATATTTAAAAATAATTCATATTGAACGTACATCAAACATGACTGTTACAGAATTAATTATATAAATCTGTTTTTAATTACTTATGTGCAAGTTTATTCTCACAATTTCATGCTAATTTTCAGCCATTTTTTTTCTTGGGAAATATCAGCGAATCACTTTCTGGATTAGGCATTATATAAATCATGGTATGAGGTATCATTTGATAAATGACATCATTTTTGTTTTCAGGAGTTAATCAAGAAGTTGGAAGGTATTGGCGAAACAAAGAAAGATGACTGAACCACTCCCATAAGTGAGATAGTGAGCAGTAATATGACCTAGAAAAGTCAGTGTTTGTCTGCAGTCAGTGTGTGTCTGCTGTGGCACGTCTTATACTTTGTTCATTGGTGGTTGTTGAGTAATTAATATAGAAGATAAAATAATTAGTCATTTATCACTTGCTAAAGTCATCAACCTTAAATTTTATTTCAGACAACTTTGTGTCATATTCCATTTAGAGAAGAGGGTGATTATGTCACTACAATGAACAGCTTCACTGATTATTTTCATTAACATTCAGTGCGCTAATTGTTCCCAATAGTATTATATTGTTTTAATAAAACAGTGTGTGTGTGTCAGGCTTACAGATGTTATTTTTTTTACTAATTTCATTTCTGGGGCATACTGTCCAGGCATCCTTATAGATGGTAATGATACAGGTATATAATGTTTTTACTTTATTCCTAAAAGTTTGTTGCATTGATTATCCGGGTTTGTTATTTAGGATGTTTCTTATTTCATGTTAATTTATTAAATTGTAGTGTCAATAGCGAGGTGATATTTACAAAATAAGTTAAAATTGTAATGTAATGTAATAAGGCTGCAGTTGATATTACTGAAATAGGTTTCATAGATTAATGAAAATCGCAGAATTTGGATTGTAAATATTATTTTGTTATAATACGCATAAGTCATATATAGGATTGATAGTTCATAATCATCCCAATGTACAGTGTTTTCATTCTGACAACTCGAACAACGGTATTTTTCTTCAGAACTGTCGCATAAATCAACTAAAATATATTTTGGTGAGAAGGCACATCCCTAAAAGATGAATTATTTGTGTGATATCGGATTTTCTGTCTACAACATATCTCCAACAAAATAGGAAATGGTGACAAAACATCGTTCTCTTGCAGTTAAATGATATTTGTGAAGAGTATGGTTAAGTCACCATATGTATTTTTAATTTTGTTATGTATATGTTGATAATATTATTTTGTATATAATAATTATAGTCACCATTCTTTTGCGTTTGGCTTTTTTTCGTCTTTTGTTGTTAGCCATGTTGCATGATATTACTGGTTCAGTGGTTGTTGCTTGCTATCATATTAGATACTTGTCATTCGCTAAATCGCAGCTGAGGTTCGACACGTTTACAATGCTTCCCACTGACACAGATGACCTCTGGCGGAGATGCTGATTAGTTTGCTCTTATGACATTGGCAATATTTAGCTTCAGGGAGGGAAAAACATACAAAGGCTTTATAGTTTTAACAGAAGTAAAATTTAGTGAAAAGAAAACTTTAAATGTGTAAATGCTGGAAGTAGTGCAGGATTATTCTGTCTCTCAGATAGGGATTGGGGCTTCTAATTTTGACCAAAAGCTCCAATTTCTGGCTCTGTTTGAACAGGTTCATGAAACAAACTAGAAGAACGTTGGTGTGGAAAGCATGTTTACTTATTGGGGGATATGCTGATCTGCTGATTCGGTACAACAACTATGTCCCTTCTGACCTTCATTGACCTAAAATTATCAAATTTGATAGTATTAGTGGAAGATGCCAGTTGTTTAAAGTAAATTACATGATCTCCTAATTAGTGCATGTGCGTGTATAATTTGTTTTGTGTACTTGTGCTGGTCAAGCAAGCTGAACAGTTCTTCATATACATGCACATAACTGAATTCAGGTAAAATAATTCAGAAACTGTTTCCATGAAAAATATGTCACGAACTCTCCCCATCTGTGTGACCTGTTCAAATCTCGCTTGTTTAAAATATTTGTTAAATGTGTTTATAAATAAAAGCTTAATAATAGTATGCTCTATTAAGTGTCTGTCTTTGTTGCAACACCAGATAGCTGTTAAAGAAGTTAAAACCAGGCAGTACTAATGATGGTGACACACTGGTATGTGTATCGCCAGTAAAAGTGTGTTTTGGAAAGAATTGAGAACATTAATGTCTGGGTGCTTTCTTTCTTGCTTGCTTGTTTAATTAGCAGCTGTTCTTGTGACTTTTACCTGATAGCCTCCACCCACAAAGTTCCTGCTGGGATATCCTCACCACGTCAAGTAATGGACTTTCGTGGGTGGGTGGGTGGCTGACCACGTTAAATGGTGCTGCCGTCTCCACTGAATTATTTAAAATAAAGGGGGACGTTAAAAACCCCCATAGGACGTAAAAAACACTCTGGCAGTGACCACCCTCCGGGTATTTCGACTCCATATTTCCGTACTGCTCCCCCGTGAGTGGTGGGGGGGGAGGAGGTTTCTCAACCACTCCAACATGGAGGCTGTGCTGATTAAGCGACAGCCTGGGGATTATCCCCGAACAACAAATCAATGGACTATGAAGGGGTCTGGTGACTTAACGACTCGTCTATTCTGTAGATGAATCTATGTTAGAAATGGCATTTTCCAGTGCCTCCTCCAGTAGGAAAAGACCTGTTTATGAGGTGTTTCCCGACTTGTTCCCTTGACGGTGGTGGTGGTTAATAGTCGAATTTTGACAATAATTAAACTGCCGGTACATGTAGAATTTATTTTTCATCTTGAGCGAGATTTTATTCTATAATTTTCTTTTTGTCCGTCAGCCCACAATCGTATTTTGCCACAGTCCGCATTCGACAGATGGCGCCATGTTTTCACTGATTCTGTAGTGATTACTGATGTACAAACCGCTGATACCTAAGTATAACAAAACCCAGGACTTTGTTATAACCACTACACTATATGTGAGCTCCGGTGGTCTAGCGGTGAAGCACCTGGTGCCAAGGGTCACGGGTTCGAGCCCGTCAAAAGGTCAAAGCCTTTTCAGGGATTAATTTCTCGGCTCACAATATCGTGGTTGGATGGCTGACCACGTTAAATGGCGCTGCCATGTCCACTGAACTGATTAAATTAAAGGGGTACGTTAAAGAACCCCTGAGGACGTAATTCACTCTGGCAGTGACCACCGTCCGGGTATTTCGGCTCCATCTTTCCGTACTGCTCCCCTGTGAGTGGTGGGGGAGGAGTTACGAACAACCACCCAATAAAAAGGGAGCCACACTGGAAGTAAGTGCTTACGTGTGCTATCCCTGTTTCAGCAGTCTTGTAACGTTTCCATAATTTTTAACTCGCAACATTATGGATGGTTGACTGATAAATGCCTTCAGACGGTTTTCCTCTATCCTTTGGGTGGTCTAACGGTAGCGTGTTGGACCACAGATCACTACGACCCATGTTCAAATCTCGGCGTAGACATATCTGAAGCGTTTCATCTTCGAATTCGCTTCATTACCTTTGGAGGTCGTTCGGCCCATTTAGCCTACCATATGCACAAAAGTAGCCATAAAACATCAATCATCAGCATCTATCCTATGGTACAACTTCAATATTAGTGAGAAGTGGAGGTGGTAGATCAAGCGCGCGCGCGCGCACACACACACACACATATATACATATATATATATATGAAACGCTGTAAGATATGCATTTCATTACGTTTAAATGTCATATCTTTGTTATATGATTAATATAACATGAAATAAATCAATTCTGAATGCACATAACTAAGATCATTCCATATCAGATTTAACTAAAACAATCTATAACAATAGATTGTATAGGAATCTGTAGAATCATTGAAATTTTTCTAGAAATACATAAGTCTTTGTGTAACAGTAGAATTAACTTACTACATCACCATGTGTCACCAAAAAGGAAATAACATTCAAGTACCTTTTCATGTTGACATGACGTGACATTCAGTCGATCTTACAATCTGATGATTGTCGTTGATAACGTTTTGACGAAACGAAAAATACACCTGGAACTTGTTCTACGGCCAGGACGTGATTATCATTCTGTGTTGAACTAAATGGGCACCTAGGCCCCCCCCCACCCCCCTGGTAAAACGCCAACAAAAAACATCTAGTTATTCAAATGGGGTCTTTCAAAATAAAGATGTAGTAAAAACTCGGATGACGCGATACAGCTAAAAGTCTCTACTCGTTGTGTCTAGAGGAGTCAAATATTTGTTGATCTGATGGAACTGCTGATAGAGCTCTAACATGCAAAACTGCAAGAAGTGACATCAGTTTGGTGATTGTATGTTGCAATTATAGCCGGAACCCATCGGTTCTCTTATTCAGTTGAGAAAGGTACGTGCAATGGATTTGAAAATGAAGTAAAGTCGAGAATTACAACGAAAACCAGCAAGAAATGGGCTCTTTCAACGCGTAAATTAAAGGGAAGTAAAAGATAACGATCTATTGTTCAATGAACTTCCGGAAGTGGAAGGTCGCCTACACCACGGACTTCTACGGACTTTTCTGGATATTGATTGTTTATTCAAGGACACTGAATGGCCTAAATTGTGCCCATGTGTCGTTAACCAACACCCATCCATCCATCCTGGATATTGATTGAGTGACCTTTCGGTAATCTAATAGCTCACCGATGAGTGGTATATTGTTTGAACTACTAGTCTTCTTCACAATAAACAGCAAGTTTATGATGGGCTGAGAGACGGCAATCTTGCACCTGAGAAAAGTGATTCAAGAAGAAGTCGTACATCTAATTAAAATGATTAAACAGTCACAGACAACCCGCTTTATAATTACACGCGAAAGCAATTTGTTGACATCCGTTAATAGGGGCCTTTAGAAAACTAGATCCTTATATGTTTTGACATCAACCAAGATTCCTATCAGTTGATATATAGAGAGCTTAAAAGTTTACTTCATTTGTGATAAGATTGTTTTTCCAAAGATTAAAACAAGTATATATTGTATGATACCACTAGGCACACCGTGTTCAAATCTCGACGTGGGCGTATCTGAAGGGCGTTTCATCTTTGACTTCGCTTCATTACCTTTGGAGGTCGCTCGGCCCATTTAGCCTACCATGTGCACAAAAGTGGCTGTAAACATCATCATCTAACTGTATGTCAGTGATTTTAACTGACGTACCACTTATCTTGTATCAACCTAGTAAAGAGTATTTTAAACAACAACAACAATAACAAGCCCTCTTAATATGCGCGTATACAATTGCACACACACACGTATTTTCATATTATAAGTTAAACAAAAATAGAGGATTACAAAAATTTGTAAAAAGATTGAAATAAAATTTAAAGAAACAAATTTGCTCGAAAAATTAAGTTGTACACTAGAGTCACGATCAAAGGTTGGATGTCAGATAGTGTGACGGTTTGCTACAAGAATCGTCACAAGTCTGTCATATACCATAACAATAGATATTTGTGTATCACGGTCATGTCTCCGCTTTAATGATAAATCCATTGACGTGTGTGTGTGTGTGTGTGTGTGTTATCTCAATATAAATAGAGCAATGGTAAAATGATGGCTTTATTAAGTACCGAGTACCAAATGTGATAATACTTCACTGATGGTCATCATTGAGGTCATACCGCATCTTTGGCTTCATGGGTAGAGCGTGAGACTATTTACCTATGGGTATGGTCACTCTGTGACCATTATTATTAAGTGGCTGTCCCCAGCAGGAGACACCCAGCAAAAGAGAAATTTCAGTAATATGAATTACATCCTAATAACCTGCAGACAATCAGTCAATAATCTATCTGTAACAGTTTGATTCTCAGCGTTAATATATTAAGTGACCACTTACTGACATTCCCAAAACGAAATGTCCAATTTTGATTTGTATTACCAGTTTCCACGCTTCTATGTGTACCTTTATATGCCGTACTGACCACGTTTGGTATCCTCTGATCCATAGCAAGTCACGCACAACTGGTTACGGGAACCACATTACTTTTTCACAGTAAACTCGTCAAACATGTATGCCATTATAGACCCAAATCTTCGTAGGGGGTGCTCCGATATCACAGGAGATACTCTACTGCGTTGCAAACCTTCAGGCTGTGTTTCACATTCACCTAATATCTATTGCTACCCTATAATAACTCGTCCTTTGCCCATATATTTTTGGTATGACAAGTTTCGACTCTAAACAAAATAAGTTACTCACAATACATAACTTATGCGTCGACTGTGATCATGCATGTAGCGGAAGCACTTGGCTTACTACAAGTTATGGCGTTTGTACACTGAATCATTTGTAACTGAGTTGACCCGTCTGACAAAAGGGTTTCTTCACCTATCTAAAAATCCGAATTGGTTCACGTGTTGATTATTTATCTGTCATAATTTCCAAATTGATGAGGGTTTTTCTCCAATAAGGTGCCATAATTTGTCAGTAACTACAGATTTATTTGCCGTTGTTTACGTTCTGTACATCCGCGGTATAAACATATTCCACATTTGTCGTTCACATACTTTATGCTAAGCTTCACATCTAATAAACATTTAGACGGATTCTCACCAAATCAAAGCCTGTTTGTATTTGATTACATATACATGGCTATATAGTTTCAAAATTTGTAAACTTGAAACTCGGACAGCCGTTGGGCGTATGAATATTCCTAGCAGCTTCGGCCGTCTCGAATGATGAAAGCTGACTTACCCCGATAAATGATCCTATTTAATAGCAGAAAATCCGCAAGAAATGTTATATTTAAAATAAAGAGCTACAGGAATTTTTATATCAATCTGGTCTTATGAATACAAATCGCGAATTGACAAACACGTTCCATCCCTTGTTCCATGATAGTTTATTGTTGTGTTCACAGTATCGCTGACCTGCAAACAGTAGTCTATCTTGAAATCAATAAATGCGCATGCGTCACAGAAATAGTTCATTATGACGTGTGTTCGGTCAGACTTGTCGGTCGACCTTTTTTAGAAGTATAAAGCTAGATTAGGAAAGGGTTTCTGGTTTTAAAAAGGGTTATTAATCAAATGGTGGTAGCGTGGTAAAGAAATCTACCCGCTTATTTTTAACCCAGTTGATATTATAATTACGTATAAAGTTAAACTGGGTCAGAAGAAGAATATTAAATGAAACCTTTCTCCTATTCCGGTCAGTAGTCTACCACATCTTACGAATGAAACAGTTATTGATCTTAACAAAGCTTTCAACACCATTTAAGTATTTTATGTCGATGTTTCTAGAGACTCCAATCAGATCACTGTGCTGTCATATCAGTCTGCATCAATATTTGTGTGATGGTGTGCGTCTGCGTACGGGTACTCACACAAAATGAGTGTATGAGTGTGTGTGTGTGGTGTGTGTGCACGTGCCTAAAACCATATATTTAATGATTATATATATATATATATATATATATATATATATATATAACATGACAATTCATGAGTTCCCTTGATGAAATTTTTTTCCAAAACAGTCTATGGTCCTTTATAAGTTGTGCTATACCATATCGCACGAAACCCGATTGTACACGGAACTATACAAGGCCCGAGGTTGTTAAAAAATGTAAACATTTGATTCAGATTGTTGCTAACGTCAAGATAGTTTAGTTTGCCAGCCTGGTGCACTCTGAGGGCCTATAGAGCCCCTAAAGTAATACTCCGTTTGACTTCTTGTCTGACACCCAGCAGAGCAAAACTTGAACAGCTCGGGCATCACTCAACCATGCATAAAGTGCACAGATAGTGGGGTTTTTTAAGACTGCTGTAGACCAGAAGGTCTTGTAGCTCAGCTGACGACAAAAATATAGTATTTCTAACATACCTGCTGGAGTTGTTTTAGCGAGTACGATGGTTGTACTCTAGATTACTTGAGTAAACACACCAAAGGTAAATTTAAATTTGAAGATAACCAAAACCGTAAATATTCTATTTGAATGGGATTGAAGTATGGCGATCACCTTTAGTCGAGTAGGGCAATAATGTTTATACGGACTTGGCAATAGCTGAGCTACACCTGTACGTGTCTCGGTGTGGAATAATTGGGCCATATATATATATATATATATATATATATGTGTGTGTATACAGAACGGGTAAACATTCGGTTTAGCAGCAATAGCAAGGTGTGTCTTACAGAGATCGTCGGATGGTTTGTAATATCTGAACCAAGATGTATCCAGGTTACGGAAGAGCTAATCCTGGGCCATCGAATCCCGTCTTATTACCTGATTCCAGGATACCAAAACTTCGACAGGGAAGTCCGATAATGATGGTTCCTTATGGCTATAATCCAGGTAGGTTTTTTTGTATTTATACCTTTAATACTGATAACGTATTAAATTATAAACGTCTATATATAATACTATATATACTATATATATATATATATATATATATATATATATATATATATATATATATATATATATATTGTCTTTGCCGTAGAGTTGCATTATAATATGCCTGCTATATTCCAGCTGCCACCAACGCTCCAGTTCCAGCTGTGAGGACCACCCAGCAGAGATACTATGATGCGAATCCTGCACAAGCTGCACAAGTACAAAATCCATACACTGGCCAGGTGTCGGGATACCCTAGACCTAGCTCTCCCGTTCCAGCCAGTTTCAACCAAGTATACTACCAGCCGGCGATCCAGAACAAACAAGGTATTACACTTAGTGGGCTTAATCTTGTAACTTGTAGAAGTTTGGGATAGAGACCCCCCCTGGCTGTCGCCTATTGGACACAGCCATATGGACTTAATCGTATGTGTGCGGAGTTTGTTTTTATGTAAGGGTGATATATATATATATATATATTTGTAGTCATTTTCTCTCTGTTTACTGCTGTAGCTGTCACGGGATGCCCACTAAAGTGTCCCCTTTATTCCAGCTTGGCCTGTTAAGGCTGCGCCCAATCATAACTATATTCAGGCTGAAGGTGTTATTAATAATACTGATGGTGATAATAATTATTATGATGACGACGACGACGATGATGATGATGATGATGGTACAGAGTTTAGAGCTGTCGGTTTTCAAGATTCATTGACCCAATACCCATTTTACGAGAGAGGTGCTTATGCCATGTTCTACTCCCGGGAGCAATGTATAGCTGAGTGTCATCAGCAACCAGTCAACATACTGGTAAGTTTGTCACGTACACAAGCGCGCGCACGCACGCACGCACGCACGCACCCACACGCACATACTCACTCACATACACACATGCGCGCACTCACACTCACATACACACGCACATGCACTCACATTCGTATACACACACACCCACACGCGCGCACACACACATAACGATGTCATATAACATGTGTCATATATTAAGTCATGTCAAAAACATAATCATTGTACAGTAGTACATAATAATAATAATAATAATAATAATAATAATAATAATAATAATAATTACATGAGAAGGATGGAACATTTATCAATATATGACACTATCTCCTTAACGAGGCGGTGGGATGGGAAGGGACAGTTGAAGCTGAATATGTTGGGCGCATTATAGCGATCGGTACCATCGGCCAATCGTGCAGGACCATTGCCCAATAGCGCAGCACGATCGGGGGATCGCCCCAAACGTGCACCCATTGGCCGATGGGTGCACGTTTTGATAATGCCAAGATTATTGACGAATCGCTGGAATGTGATTACCAAATATTGTAATTGATCAGCTAATAATGCTCGCTCTGACCAATCATGTATGACCGTGGGTTGTCATGTATAAAGTGAGGTTAGGCCAAGCTGGCACGGTGTGCTAATTGAAGTTAATTTCACAAATATATTCTAGTGAACTATGATAACCACTAATTGTGAAGATGCAGATCAAAGAAAAAGATGCACACAGTCAAAATATAACTTCTAGTGTTGTTTGTAGTGTTGAAATATATGGTACAGTAAAATATACGGTACAGTAAAATATACTGTACAGTAAAATGTACTGGTACAGTAAAATATACGGTACAGTAAAATATACTGTACAGTAAAATATACGGTACAGTAAAATATACTGTACAGTAAAATATACGGTACAGTAAAATATACGGTATGGTAAAATATACGGTACAGTAAAATATACGGTATGGTAAAATATACGGTATAGAAAAATATACGGTATAGAAAAATATACGGTACAGTAAAATATACGGTATAGAAAAATATACGGTACAGTAAAATATACGGTATAGAAAAATATACGGTATAGAAAAATATACGGTACAGTAAAATATACGGTATAGAAAAATTTACGGTATAGAAAAATATACGGTACAGTATAAATGATGACATGTTTTGCAAATTATTATAAAATGCTTGTGTAATATACACATCAACAACATAAGCAAGGATTTTACATTTCTATGCCCCTATTAAATTTATTATATAAAAAATGTATGAAAGAAACTGTCAGAATGAATAAATCCTTCGTCACTCCTGGACGATAATGTGTAATTGACATTTAAAAAAAGATGTTTAAAAAATAACTAACACACATGTTTTAATTAGTCTTTTATGCGGTCTCTTTTAGGCACAGGCAAACTTTTGTTTAGTTGTATTATTTTATTTTTTAAATTGGCATAAAATATTCCAATTAAACCCAACTAGAATGGATGCCGTTTTGAGCACAAATTATTATGTTTACTTGAACGGACCAATATGTGTGTGTGTGTGTGTGTGTGTGTGTGTGTGTGTGTGTGTTTGTTTGTGTTATATTATTATGTGATACAAAATATATATACCGCTTTATGTTCATGTAGGTTAAGATGCTGCACGATAAAAAATACGAACAAAATACTGATATACAGAAATGATTTCAGCTAGTTCGTGTTGTAAGACAGGCGAGGCCTTTCTGAAGCATCTAACCCCATATCTAATCGTCTTTGTCTTTGAATTGTTTTCTGATCTTATAGATCTAGTTGAATGCTATGATTGTAGGCTTTTATGTTGTATACAGTGTGGTTCTGTTATATCTAGGTTATGTATACCCCGGAAGCGGATATAACGAGGGGGAGCTTGGTAATATAAAAAATAAAAAACAGCAACAGCCATCTTTCCATTATTATCATATCAAAACTCGAATGGCATACCTAACGCACAACATGACGATAGATCTCAAACAATAAGGTCCCGACACCAGAAACTCCATTAGCGACAAATTTAGATCATTATGTGGATGTCGTAACTCCCTGTATTAATGGAGTACATTGAGTGGGAATGTGATGGTGATTGTCACTGAATAACCGTTTCATAATAAAGTCTCTAGCACTTTATGTACGTTGTGGGCGCCCTACGATGTTGCTAAATAGGTCGTCCCTATTATACAAGTATAACCACCATTTCTGAATATTGTTGAGTTTTTCTAGTTGGTAGCGTTAGTCGTACACTAATATATATATATATATATATATATATATATATATATATATATATATATATACATTATTTGGGGTATTATTGTCTGGCCTCATCATGGTCTAATATGTTATTTGTGAGCCCTGTATTAGTATTATATGCCAAATCATTTTAAATACGTAAAATAATCAAAACATCTGACTAAATGAAGAATTTGATTCCCTTAAGTTGTTATTTTTTTAAAGTTCATTTTTACTATAGCCTCAGTTATGTATTTTATTTTGTTTGTGCGAATGTATGCATCTGTCTAAGTGTAAATAAAGGTTGAGCGCATCTTGATTACGTTTTACAAAACATGACGTTTATAACTTTCAAGATGAAAAATGGCTGCCTCCAGGTGATACTTTCTCTATATAGTATCATTGAAAGGCTAACGCTAGTAACGACGCTTTATTTAATGTGTTTCATTATCATTCCCCATATTTATTATTATTATTATTATTATTATAGGTCTACTGGTATTTTTGTATTTTAAAATATTCACGCTACAGCTAACATACGGTGTGATACATACTAGTATTTATATAGTTGCTCTGTTTCCTTGTTTCACATTACCTATGGTTAACGTGTCCGGGTTTTTTTTTTGGAGAACAATGTTGGTCTTTCTAAATTCACCAGCTACACGAGCTACTTAATTATTCAAACTATTTTTTGTTTCCATCAATTAATAATATAGATGACAAAGAATAATGTAAATATAAGACGCCTAAAAGTGACAATAATCTGTTTATACAAACGCTCTTTATGCACTAAAATTACTTAGTATCAGAAGGTAGTTCCATATTGGTTGCTGAAAATAGGCACGACCTTGACCTCGCCAATGGCGTAACTCTGTCAATGTTTACCTCATTCCAGCTAATTCATAGATCGTCGGATGGACTTTTTTCTTTGGTGTCTAAATTTTGGAAGTCATTATTTACCTGGCTGCCGATTCCCCACTGAAGATTTTGTCTCCTGCCCACCCGGTAGAGATTCGGTTCCTCGGTGAAGAATTTGCCGTTTGCGCACCCGACCAAGATCGACGGCAGTCCCGCTTGGACACTGGCATTCCCTGTTTTACTAAAAACTGGCTGGAGATACACCATGGAAGTGTGATAATCAAAAGCTGCAGTCCCTGGCGATCAATAGTCAAACCCAAAGTCCATGAGCAAAACGAATAATAATTTAAAAGCATACTACAAACTGAAATTAGGGGTTGCCTGAATCAGTACAATGATGATGATGATGATGATGATGATGATAATAATAATACTAATAATAATAATAGAATGTGTGCTGTAGTCGCTGTAGTAACTGTGACATCCCGCGGCCGCAATCAGTCCTTCATGTTGGTCCTCGGCCAGTGACTTGTCGTGGGCCCGTTGCCGTAGGCAATGGAGTTGTCTCGCTGTGCGGAGAGGTCCGGGTCCTGCCTGCTTGAGGTCGGCGCTTATTGTTCTCAGCAGGTTTGTGCAGTGACTTCCTATTTGGGGTTTGTAGGCTCGTAAGCCAATAACGGCGAAGTCTAATGCCCTCTGGGAGGGTGCGTCGGGTCCATGCGTAGGACATTGGCTAACATTAACCATCTCTGCTTTGCGACCTTTGAGGAGAGGGGTTCTTCATTGGACAGTTTATACAGTCCCTGGTTGTTGATAAGGCTTTTTGGCCAGCTGTGACCTAGGATGGTACGGAGGTGTCTGCGGTGGATTGCATCCAGCTGGTTAAGCATGATTTTCGGTACTTCCCAGCTGTTGCAGTTGTAGAGCATGATTGATGCGCAGTATGCATTGTAGAAACGGAGTATTGTCTTCAGCGGGATCTTGGTTCGACGACTCTACATTTTCCGTAACTAGTGGGTTAGATCTGTTGGAGCTTTCTTGGACGAATGAGAGTGCAGCAGCCAGGTAGCAGGTGAAAAGGACTGGTGAGAGACTGTCGCCCTGGGTGGGATCCTATTGATGTATCTAATGAGTCGAACAGCTAGTTTTTCACGCTAACAGTGATCTTACTAGTCTTAGTTCATTATCGTTGTAGCCTGCTTATATTAGAACATCTAGGATGCGTTTCCGCTTGATGGTATCGAAGGCTTGCGACATATCAATGCCCAACTTGTGGAAGACCCATTTCCTTGTCATCACCACTGAGATCAGCATACGTTGTGCCCATACAATGTCTGCACAGCTCCTGGCTCTTTTGAAACCACTTTGGTAGGGTCCGGTGAAGCAGTCGATATTGTCTCTGATGCGGCGTAGAGTGATGATGGACATAATTTTTCTTATGCTGTTCAGCAGGACTATCGGTACAAGTTTTGTGTGGTAATCAAAAGCTGCAGTGAGATACACCAGCATCAGATTCGATGAGAATGGTTATCATCAGCTCAGTCCGGAAAATTCCGAGTCCAATGCCTCTAACTCACGTTCCATTTGTCGGAAACATTAACAGGTCCTCATTTTGTGATGACCCAGCTGGGCTTGGCGGCCACCGAGTGAAGATTTATGTCGTAGCGCACCCGGCAATGCCTGCTGAACAAGAACTAAAATTAGCGTTCTATACCCGGTTGCCATGTAAGCAGTCGCCGATACATTCCCTCGGGACCCGGCTGCCAATTGAATAAGACCGTTTTCTATCGTTCTAACTAACTAACTAATTGATTCTATTTTTGCAACAAAATGCTAATCGAAATGTCAGAAGAACGTATATGTATCATGGTAATGGATAACCATTGATAATAATCGATGTACTATTATAAGTATTAATTTATTAGTATTATTCTTATAGTTAAGATGATGTTATCCTTGACAACCAGAAAATTATTTGTTGTTCGAGTCAGTGCGTTATAATTTTCAGATATTTCTTGCTTTAAGTTCGTTTATGAACGTGAAATTTGTCGTAGTAACTTTTGTGATCGGTCACGTGTCGCAATAATATAAGAAAATGGAATAAAAATAAACTTTTAATGATTTCTTATTTTTAAATGGTCATCTGCTAATCGTTATCAACTTATTGTAAACCCGTGATAAATTAAGTAGATATTGTAGTGGTACAGTATTTAAAAAAATAAATATTACGAATACGTGAATCTCTTTCATTTCATATTTTTTGGGTCCAGAAATTTGGCTGTCACACTAAAGTGGGTACTATTAATTTTAAAGTTATTCGTTTTGGCGGATAGCCAATAAATTACCCCCCCCCTCCCCCACCCCGCCCTCAACACTGAAAAAATGGAGTCGACATACCACGGAGGTGATGCCTAAGAGAAGGTTTTACGTCATCAAATGGTCTTTAATGGGTACCACTTAAGCCGATAAAATGGCAGTGCCACTTAACGCGGTCAGCCACTCACGATTTTATGAGCCGATTCATGAAGCCCCCCTCTTAGCACCAAGTACAACGCCATAACCGCCGGAGCACCTCGGCTTACCGAGCCATGAAATGTATCGTGTAATATCGATTTAGAACCGAATCTACTGCTGTTGTATAAAACGTCCCGCTGCTTGGTGTATAGAAATCGATGTTTTTTACAGATGGTTCTAGGTAGGGGAGGAGAGTTGGGCTTTCCCGGTGGCCACATAGAACACACAGATCAATCGGTGATTGATGGTCTGAACCGTGAGCTGAGAGAAGAGATTAACATAAAGAGAAGACACCAACTCAATCAGGGTGATCATGTACTGACGTTAGTACGACATCAACCTCCATTCGTCGAACATTTCTACATCCACGAGATTCTACCATCAGAATTCGTAGAGATAGAGAAGAAAGTACCTGGGGGTCATCGATGGGGAATAGAGGTAAATAATATATATATATATATATATATATATATATATATATATAAAACAATCCTGAGCATAGGAAAGTAAGCAATATTATTTTTTTAGGAATAATGCTACAGTGAGTTAAGTATCCATCCCGTAACCTACTTATTTCCAGCCTAAGATCGTTTATCACAATAATGATAATCCTTGAAGTGGATTATATTTCGTCGTTTATTTTATCTGTTCAGGCTGGGATAGTTGTCAGTTGCGGGTTAGATGAGGGCTTATTATGATAGGGCTTGTTTGTGTGACACTGAGCTGTGATCCAGATGTCTGGATTCAGCTAATCAAGGACAAGCAGGCCCAGGGCAGGGAAACACACGCACGCACACACACACACCACACACACACATATATATATATATATATATATATATATATATATATATATATATATATATATATGTTTATGGTGTTCAGTTATGTTTCTACTCCTATTTCAGATATTCGGCGTTATACGTGTGCCACTGTCTGTAGATGAAGACGGTATTAAGGGATTCCCGTCGTTTCTGTCCAACAGGTTCATGCATAATGCACGATCTTTACTGATAGAAGGCATCCAACTTCGTCAACTGATGCATCGAAAACAACTGAAAGAGCTAGTTCGAGTTTCGGACAGATATTTACAAAAGACGAGTAAAACCCCCCAATAATTAACAGAAAAGAAAGAATTTATGATGTGACAGTGTGATGGGAGTTTGGGGGGTGGGGGGGTGGAGGTAGGCGGAATTAACAGTTACAACTGTAGAATAACATTTGAAGAATAATACACTGTACGATGATCAATCCACGGTAGAAATATTGAATTTATTTCTAGTTTATTTGTTTAAGTTGTCGGTTAGTCACATTATTTACATAGCAGTTCAAATAAATAAATTAAGATAACGCAATTGCAGATATTTCTTAGACATGGAGTGTGTTTGCATAATTGAATGGGTGAGTGATTGTTTCTATTGATGATGATGATGATGATGATGGTGGTGGTGGTGGTGGTGATGATAATGATGGTGATGATGATGATGATGATGATGATATTAATATTAATAATATTAAAAAACAACAATAATAATAATAATAATTGAATGACCAGTTTTATTTATCAGTGAAAGTAACATAGAAAAGTTTAGTTTTTGGAACAGATTTAAACTGATCAAGCTGGAGAATGGCCATAAATAATAATAAAACTACCTCATCTACAAATCTACAAAGTCGTTTAAGGTGTATACGTTAGTACAATAAATATACAATTAATTAATATGAAGTAAATGATAAATCTCTCTATATAGCTATTCTATAGTGTGTGTGGGGGGGGAGGGGTAACCATAGACCAATCCAGGCGAAATGCGTTGCATCGGTTACCAACTGCGGTCTCGGGTTAGAAACAGCTATGGCGCCTACTGTTAACAGGGGATGGCTCCTTTTCACTAACCGTAAATACTGGAAATCTTTCAGCAAATTATTTCATATTACATAGAGACTGAGACTAGTATTTCAGTTGAACGTTTGTGTCTTTCCAAAGGAGTTAACACAATACTTATCAGGATATAACCTAATAATTGAGCGGACCGATTTTTCAAGATGAATGACACAGCCAAGCTTTAGTTATTCATGTTGACTTGTAGAGGATTTTTAGCATGGGTTTCAATGGATTAAATAAATGATTTTCAAATTAAACTTTTAGTTGAATGTAAACTGATTTGAATGAAGATTTAATGTAGAGTTTTGGAAGTATTATTTTACTTGTACCTGGGAACTAATCATATATGTATCACCTGTATATTATTCAATAAAAAATATTATTACATTAGAGTATTAACACCCTTGACGTTTACATAAACATTGCACGAATGGCTGATTCAGAAAATAGCTAATTCACTTTCAACACAAGATATCAAGAATAAATACCAATGTTACAGTAATAGGAATCACCCATTAAATTGTAATCTATGTGATCATTGATTTTGTCCATTCAAATTGTCATGTCAGATGGCAACGGTTCTACAAAAATAAGTTTGACAGCCATGCAAATCGTGCTGAACGTTACTTACTTTAGTGCCTTTTATCTATTGGATAAAAGTCTATGCCATTCTTATTAAATGAAAAATTATGATCTAGAGATCCTATACCCTTAATGGACTATAGATAAAATCCAAATATAGCTGGTAAATAGCTTAAATACAGCTTTTCAGTATGGCATTTAGCGGCCACTATACGCGTAAATAGCCATGAAACACAGTGATTCTTTGACTTCTGACTCGAGACCGTAGTGTGAAATTCAGCCGCATGGTGGCAGCAGGGGTATTTGAATCGGTCTATTGGGTAGCTTTATCCTCGTGTATGTCCTAAAAATTGATTATGAATGAGCTTTTGAGACGAATTATAGGTTAATTCTAGTACTTCACTCACTCACTCACACACGCACTCACTGACTCACTCGGGCGCCTCCGTGGTCTAGCGGTAGCGTCTTGGACCACAGACCACTACCACCCGTGTTAGAATCTCGGCGTGGTCATATTTGAAGGCTGTTTCATCCTTGATTTCGCTTTATTGCCTTTGGAAGTCGCTCGGCCCACTTAGTCTATCACGTTCACAAAAGTGCCGTAAAACATCATCATCACTCACTCACTCACTCACTCAGTCACTCACTTTTCATAAATCTTAGCATTAGTTATGTGTGTATGTATGTATGTATGTAGGTAGGTATGTTTGTTTGTTTGTTTGTTTGTTTGTTTGTTTGTTTGTTTGTTTGTTTGTTTGTTTGTTTGTTTGTTTGTTTGTTTGATCACCAGCAATCCTACACCGGCTGAAGTCATTGCTACTGAAGCCTGTACACGAACAGTAATGATCCTGAAGTGCACCACACTTGTGTACGGATACACTCTATTGCTCAGTGTAGACCTGACATCCACAGATTGAAGTTACACCATATATTATGACACTTTATTGTTTCAAATTTCCGCCCATGCGTCCACTCTTCAGAATGTTTTTATCTGTATAATGTTTGTTAGTTATTGTAGTTAGTTCAATGTTTTGTTATGAATAATATTAATATTATTTGTATTCAATGAGGTTATTCTTTTGGAAATGCCATTTTTCGCGTTACCCATAAAAATAATAATAATAATTGATCACATTGGATGAAATAGCTTTATCCAGCCATGAATGTCTTTGTCATTTTAAATTAAAAACTAAATATTAGACTCTTTTGACTTCGTTTTCTTATTGGCAATTGTTGATTTCTATTTATCTAAACTAGGGGTATCTAAGTGGATATATAAGTTATAGTAAGTTATGGTAAATAGAATGATCTAATATTTCATCAAAGTTACTAGTTGTATTTATACTGTCTTTATCAATAAACTCTAGTTAGTTGTATAAGTCATCTAGGTGTTTATTACTGGACGAAACGAGTTAGTTTTTATCAGGGGTTTGTTCGAATCAATACACTCGTATCTTAATTATATATATATATATATATATATATATATATAATAGTGTGTGTGTGTGTGTGTGTGTGTGTGTGTGTGTTAGCTGTGTATAATTAGTAATAGACGTATTACCTGAAAATTTCAGGTGAATACACATATTACCTGATTATACATAGACAACACACACACACACACCATATATATATATATATATATGTGTGTGTGTGTGTGTGTGTGTGTGTGTGTGTGTGTGTGTGTGTGTGTGTGTGTGTATTAAGAACGACTATGTTTACATCACAAACATACAAAGGAATTCTGATTTTTATTAAACGTGATTAGGCTATTAACAAGACTGAAATTGTTCGACAATGGTCGAAACATCTGCTGTTAGCCTGCTAAGAAATATAGATAACTAACCCTAAACGACTTAAATATCGAAATCAAACGTAAAACGATGTGAAATTATAATTAGAGTTGATTCATTACTACAAGAAAATGATAAAATAAAGTACGAAACGACGTAATTAACCGATCATCGTCATATTTTAGAAAGCTTACTCCGTGAGTGACGTCACATTTAGTCCACGCAGAGTTCCAAAAACAGATCGTTATATCCTATATAAAACTAAACGTACTAAGTTAAAGTAAATATAAAATAATGATTAAATACCAGGTTGATGTTAAACACTTTATTTATTTACACCACACCTATTGTACTTATTGAACTGTCTGAGGAATATATTGCTTCTAATATATTCCCATTATTCAGATAATAAATATGGCTAAGGTAACCAGATAATGGTAATAAGATGATGATTGAAGTTTTACGGCCACTTTTGCGCACAATGTGGGCTAAATGGGCCGAGTGACCTCCAAAGGTGATGAAGCCAAGTCTAAGATAAGCCCAAATTATGGAAATGGGCATGTTGTTATTGGTTATTGTTGTCAATGTTGTTGTTATTATTGCTAGTATTGTTGTTACTGTTGTTATCAATCTTGCTATTGTTGTTATTATTGTTAGTGTTGTTATTACTATTGCTATTGTTGTTATTGTTGTTATTATACGAACAGTAACCAAGATAATGAAACAAATACATAACAGTAATACAAACATAACAAGATATAATAATAATAATGTTGATAATAATAGATTTGTTGTTTCATGAAGATATAATTATGTCTATTCCACATCTATTTATTCTATGAATGTTTTTAATGTTACGTTAAGGGGGGGGGGGGTGAATTATATAAACAATGCTTCAAGCATCCTCCCTTTCAAGATTATATATATGTTTGCTGTTATTAAAAATGATATATTATGAATGTTGAAATAAACAATTTGAATTGAAATAATAAAGTATATTTATAATAATAATAATTTAATAAAGCGTCATAGTACTAATTCAAAAGCCCCTGCATAGTAATATCCCAAAATGACTTCTGTAAAAAATGAGGGATTTGAATGATAATCAGTATTTATCTGTGAAAGCAAACTTGAACAAGTGTGTTTTCAAAACAGATTTAAACTTTTCAAGAGAAGATGAATTTCTAATATGTACTAAAGGACCCTTACCGGCAGGAACCATTCAAAGGCGCTGTACAGAAACACACTAAATAAGATATGTATGTAAAAACCCAAAAAGATATATGAACGACAAAAATTATTTATCAATGAAAACAACCTTGAACAGATTTATTTTTAGAACGTATTTAAACCTTTTCAAGAGACAACGCCTTTCTGATATCCACCGTTAACCTGTTCCATAAAATGGGGGCTGAAACAGAACACGCAGAATTGCCATATGACTTGAGCCGTGACATGGGTTGCATGCAATAGTATCTGACTGGATAACTTGAGTTTTCGGGATGACTTTCTTATCGAATACCAGTTCACGCATGTGACAAAGCCAAGGACCGCAGTAAGAAGTATTTCTTGTGTTAAGAATAATTTCAGACAGTGGATATTTTCAAGATAATAATAGCCAGCTCGCAAAACTGATGTGCCAATTTCATACGTAATTAATTTTTACCAAACCCATTTTTGGTTATGGAAAATAATGTGCGAACATTATTACAACTGTCGATCTGTGATGACGCAGTTAGTTAGAGTGCAAGATTGGTGACCGAAGGGTCGCGGGTTCGAGACTCCGAAACTGCTGTCATGTGACAACTGATACGTGTCTGCATGAGTAATGCTATGCCCCTGTGGTGGCAGCATGCGTTGAATGCTCCCCCTGGAGCGTGTTTCATCTTTCAGTCTTCCTTCAGAGATTGGTTGTCCCATAAAGTGGCCCCCAAAAAAGAGTAGTTTATACAATATCAATAACTGCCTCAATAATAACCAAATATATACCTAAATGATAGATGTTTTACGGCCACTTTTGAAAACATGGTAGGCTAAATGGGCCGAGCGACCTCCAAATGTAATGAGGCGAAGTCGAAGACGAAACAACCTTCAGATATGCCCGCGCCGAGATTTGAACACGGGTGGTAGTGATCTATAGTCCAACACGCTACCGCTAGACCACGGAGGCGCCCCAAATATATACCTAGAAAAAATATATCTTCTATATATATATATATATATATATATATATATATATATATAATTTAACCAGTAACAGTCGACAAACGATTTAAATGTTTATTTAGAAATATAAAGAGGGTTGAAGCGCACAGATGGCTGCAACACCATTCCCGTATCTTTTGGGTAGCCCATGTCCGGTGTCGCCCCCTGGTGAATTCGAGTCTTAGGATTGTAGTTTACTTGATATTGTTGACTGCGATTCCGCTTCGTATGTCTGTAGAAAATATATTATAGCAAATCGATAATAATAATAATATATTATAGCATTCGATAATATTTATATAATTTAATATTTATAATTTAATATTTATAATTTAATATTTATAATTTAATATTTATAATTTAATATTTATAATTTAATATTTATAATTTAATATAAAGTGCTTCTCGTTGATCATTCACTACATATCAACTAAAACTCTGTTACAAATGTTGAAGAAAGTATAACACAAAAAGTAAACATTAATTAACTGCTGGTCTTAAATTTTAATTTAAACCTGATCAATTAAAAAATGTACATCTAATTTCCTACGTCTTGTGTCTGTTGCAAGAAATGTACCTTAGTGGCGGAAGTCCAATGTAACCCCGGTATTCTATGCATGATGTCACTCCTTTAGTGAAGGGAAATCATGCAATTTCAATTTTGATTCTTTCCCCCCTTAATATAACATTAAAAACATTCATGACAAATAAAAAAATGTGGACTAGACATAATTATATATTTATGAAACGACAACAAATCCATGTACGTTTAATTTTAAAATGATTAATTATTGTAGAAAAAGAAGCTAGTGTTAATTAGTTATACATCATAAGTATCAGGGTCTGTTAATAATGATTTTGATTTTAGCGTTCTCAACAATTAAGATATTATAATCCCTTATTATACTAATTACATTGATACCGAATCCCGGTTATGGCACACGGAAAATGTTTTAGTGTGACGCATAACGACGTGGAACACACAAACGGACGAGGCTAGTAATAGATCATTTAAATTATATTCACACGATGTCGATGATGATAATATATTGGTATTTTGAAACTGATGAAAATTAGGTAAATTCTCTTCTATAACCCTACATTCCTCTATCCAGGCTACAGTGTTATTAGATGATAATACTAGCAATAACGATGAATAATGTTTTACGGTCACTTTGTGCACAAGGTAGGCTAGATGGATCGAGCGATCTCCAAAGGTAATGAATCGAAGTTAAAGATGAAACAACCATTAGCTATGCCCACCCCGAGATTCGAACACGGGTGGTAGTGATCTGTGGTCTTAGAAGATACCGCTAGAACTCGGAGGCGTCCCTACAGTGTTCTTAGAATTGCGTGATATTATAACATAATTATAGTTAATATATAGGACTAATACTGAACTAGGGATGTAAAGATGCATTATGGAATGGTGTTTTTTATTACCCTGCTTCTCCGCGTCTCATGATTCTCCGCTGGCCATGGTTTATGGCGCGAAAATCTTTTGCAAAGTTTACCCGAATAAAACTAACACAAACCTGTACTATCTGACAAATATCGTAACCATTTGTCTGGTTAACCTAGGATGTAAAAGCTGATACCTGTATATGAAGGTGATTGTATTGAATAGCGTTTGGTCGAAAGTTGGGAATTGCTAAATGCTAGTTAAGAATCCATTCCGAATTCCGGTCACTGGAAACACAAGAAAACCTCTCATCCATTCGGTTCTAGGGCGCCTTAAGTCTTTGAAGGAGTGTTTTACATCTTTACAACTTTAAATATTGGAGAAATCGTAATAGTTTACATAAACTGAGATTTATTAAGCCTATTAAATACGTTTAAACTTAACGTTATTTAAGAATATCAGGCAGATAAGCCTAATGTACTATTAACTTATTATCTATCTGTTTACATTCAGGTTCTAGAAGCGAGAAACACTTTATATTAAATTATAAATATTAAATTATTATTATTATTAAGTAGTAGTAGTAGTAGTAGTATATGATATCCTATATACAATGTTTAATGTTTTTCTTGCAAATTTGATGGCAGTTATTTACAAGTGCATCAACTTTAATGTTAATTCAATAAATAAAATTATATAGCCATTTATTAACAACCATAATAAAGTTTAAAACAAGAGTAGTCAGAACATTAGTTAAGTTAGGCTGTGACTATTATCAGTATTGTATAGAACTAGATATGGTGTACGTGTTTGAGCTGAAACTGGACGTAAAAGTGATTGTAAAAGAATATTTAATTAATTATACTATTGAACGTTATGATAGTACACACGCATGCGCACGCACGCACACACATACACACACACATACACGCACACATACACGCAAGCACCCATGCACGCAAGCACGCACGCATGCATGCATGCATTTACACCCACGCGCAAATAGACACACACACACACATATGTATATATATATATATATATATATATATATATATATACATACATACATACATACATACATACATACACACACACACACACGCACTAACATTTTATCGTACCTTTTGTTTTTGACATAAATGATGATCAGAACTGTAGATAATCCGATGATAATTAGTGCCATCGGAATGCTGATGCCGAGAAGTAACCCGAGTGATGAGGAGGAATGTTCTACATCTTCCTTCGCCTCTTCCTTCTTACCATCATCATCATCATCATCATCGTCGTCGTCATCATCGTCATCATCCCTACCATCAGTTTCAGTAGATTGGCTAACCCAAAGCTTGTAGCAACACAAACTCTAAATGATAACAGACATTCAAATATATTTTTACATCTCAGAGAACTCCACTCTTAATGGAGAATTAATAATAATAATAATAATTAATAATAATAATAATAATAATGGGCCAATTATAAGAAAAAAAAGGGTAGCATTAAGGTTGTACCTTTACCTATTGTTGTTATTGCTCTATAATCCTATACCTGTTAATACTCGCCATAATTAATGCTATGATATGTTTACACCCGTTGTTACTGGATCCGAACTGAGATCTACTGTCATTACTACTGAGCTACTACGAATCCCGTAACAGGTGAATTAACGTCGCTGATGATGTTGATGATGATGATGATGGTGATGATGATGGGTGGTGGTGGTGATGACGATGATTATGATGATGATAACTACCCGGAGTTTCGGGGAGAGAGGGGGTTAACAGATTTTATGATATTCTTCAGTGATATTACCTGTTCATCTGTGAAGTATGTTTGTTGTTCTTCAATAGCCGTTGCCATGACATCATGCGGTAAATAAACATCACTATCTCCATCAGAAGATCTCTTACGGCGACGTTTATCTCCGAAACAAGCTCTCGTTAAAGCCTCTTTACTCGTTCTTAGCGTCATACGTAGCCTAGCAACCAAATTCCGCGTTACAATTTCAGCTTATTTATATACAAATATAACATAATGCATGAAAGTGGACACACTTGCTCAAACATGAATGTGTGTATGTGTGTGCGCGCGCGCGTGCGTGTGTGTGCGTGCGTGTGTGTTTCGCCGTACAAACACCCGGACGAGCGTGCGTTTAATCACTGGTGCTTCTTTGTTCGAGGATAACAGCCACTTGATATTAACAATATATAGCTATATAGCTTCTTTTAATTAGCAGTAGTATTAACTATCATTAGTAGCGATATAAGTTAGTTATTTAGTTTAAACTCAAAACATGATACTTACTGTATTTCTCCACGGTTTGTGAACTTTGGATAGCCAGCTATATTGATGACGTCATCACTAGTGAAATATGGCTCGAATACACCAGATTGGAAGCTAATAATGGTATATTAATTACAACTAATTACCAACATTGAAAGCACACCAAGTGGTCATTAATGAGAGGTGGTACACTACGTTGTCATAGGTTCTCAATAATCGGACTAGGGTCTGTACTAACTTCGGTGGGGGGCGTTCTCAGAAGTCGAGAAAGCGTAAGAAGCTGAAATGGATCACGTGATTGGTTAAATAATTCTATTTGTCTAGCATGATTCTAGTTACTTGAAAACAAATCCCCCCCCCCCGTCCCTCTAATAGGATTTATAATCAAAAAAGTATCTATTACATAACTGCCGGAAGTTGATAAGATCAGCGCTGCACGTCACGACATTTTGTTTTCTCAAAATATTCAGTCGAGAAAAACTATTTTCGAGAACAATTTTTGTTTTGGTAGCGTATCAAAATAATAGATAGTCTATGACAGTAAATTGACGGGATATGTTTTAGATTGACGTGAAATTATTTGTATAACGGGACTTATTATTATGCGTTAGACTTTTACATGCTGTTTTCAAGTGAGCTTTTGTATACTCAATAAGTTCTGCGTGAATAATAAAAGTGAAAATATTTGAAAAATAAACCGAACTAAAATATCGTCTGAATAATGAAATGTGATCATTTTGACACCAAGGTTATCATCACCAGTATCATAGATACATATACAAATACCATTTTAATCTAGCTGGAACAACTAATTAGCCTTTCCGGTACTACAAAGTTGTTGAGAGAGAAAGAGACGAAATTAGTAGGAAATGGAACTTATACAATTAGATTATTTGGACACTCAACAGGATTCGATATATACAAATTTGCCCAAATAAAATAAATAGTAGTCTAATTTAATATATAACAATAGCTCGATGTGTTCTATAATGGATGATGCTTATATCTGATGGCAAGGAACCTAAAATGCCCGTAAGTGATTGATGTTTGACAGCCACTTTTGTGCACATGGTAGGCTAAATGGGCCGAGCGACCTCCAAAAGTAATGAAGCGAAGTCAAATATGAAACACCCTTCAGATATGCCCACGCAGAGATTCGAACACGGGTGGTAGTGATCTGTGATCCAACACGCTACCGCCACACCACAGAGGCGCCCGTAAGTCAGTCGTCATTAAGGTTATGTCTGCGGCTACTTTACTCAAAACGTGTTACAGTAGCTGACCAACAGTTGCTAATAGAAACGTGAAATTAAATTGTATCAAAATGGAGGTTATACATCATGGTGTCATCTGTGTTAAATAGCTTATACATCTATACGTACAAATTTATAATTCTCAACTTTCAAAATCTTTGGAAATCATGGAAGAGTTAAACTGGGATAAAACTGGATTCCTATTTTTACGGTCTTTTAAAAGAAGACGGGTAATTATTGTATAATTTAGTAAATATCAAAATATGTTTAAACATTTCCCAATTATTTTGGACCTAGAACAAACAAGTGATAACCACAAAAGTATTTTAAACACAACACATTCCGTAACATATGCAACCAAAAACCGTCTAAAAAAACCAAACTTCATTCTCGAAAGTGAACCTTAAATGGTGGCCGGGGACAGATTTCATCTTCAGCTTAAACACGCTCAATGTTTTTGTTTTTTAATTATTGAAAACATTACTCATCAAAGTCAATATCAATATGATACATTACTAACTCAGGGAGCAACTGACAACATTTCTCGGTGTTATTGCTACAGTAATTATTGACAACTTGGGCTATGGCTTCTTTTATGGCATCTTCTTCCTGTAATATCTGCAATAATAGTGTTTTTTATATATATATATATATATATATATATATATATATATATATATATATATATATATATATATATATATGCGTGTGCGTGTGTGTGTGTCGAATACCAAAAATACGGTGTGTGTGTGTGTGTGTGTGTGTGTGTGTGTGTGTGTGTATGCGTGTGTGTGCACTGCTCGTATTAGATGACTCGCAAACAAATAAATCAGAAATGACTTATTATTAGCCTAAATGTCTGTCACCTGTAACATTGGCTTAGCACCAACAATAAGTATACAATGTGTGTCGTCAACAGGATATTCTGAAATAACACAAGTGAGACTAAATGAAAATTGTAGAAAACTTTTGATTTCATTCTGGAAAACAATAAATCAAATAATATGAAATCTATTTTCGCCATTAAAGGAATTTGTGATATAATCAATCCCTTTCTTGTTTGGATTCCTGGCTGGAATACAAACAAAAATATATATATATATATATATATATATATATATATATATATATATATATATATATATGATTAATAAATATGATTAATGTAGAGACGACTCACGGTCACAAGCTGTCTGTTGACATATTTCTGTTTCGGTGTTAGGCTCTGAGCAGGGCATCGCTAAACATTGCCTTACCCGCTGACGTATTCCATAGTCACAAGTCTTTGAGCAGGTACTCCAACCGCTCCACGGGCCACTGGTACCCGGATCTATCTGGAACTCACATCTTTCGCCCTGGAATCCGGCGGGACATTGACACACGAACGAGTCGTATCGGTCTACGCACTCGCCCTGTTCGCAAGGACTGGACATGCACTCATTGATCGCTGCGATGTCAATTTCGCACATGGAACCGCGATATTTCGGGTGACAAAAACACTCGGTCTCGTCATCGATATGCGAACTAGCCACGCAAATACCACGAGGTAGGCCGAGACAGGTTTCTGACGAGAAAACGTCCCATTTATTAGCACGATTAATGGAGTTATGGGGTGGAGGGGGGGGGTTCAATAATCTCGATGTAAAATAATACGATCTGTCTATCCGATTCTGATTTGTTATTGCTTTAATTTTACTCACCGCACAAATCGATCCTGAAGATCCACCTGAAAGGAGTTCCCGAGTTTCCTACTTTCAAATGAGTGGGTAGATGGCTTCCTCCACCAGGTAGACTAAATAACACTCTGGTACCATAGCCAATTGTTGTCACTACTCCAAAAAACTAACAAAGAAAATCTAACTTTTGTATACAAATATTCTCTCTTGTTCCTCCTCCCCCATCTCTCTCTCTCTCTCTCTCTCTCTCTCTCTCTCTCTCTCTCTATCTCTATCTCTATCTCTATCTCTCTCTAGCTTTATATATATATATTTAGATAAATATATTGTTTAATTGTATATTTAAGAAAAACCCTGAAGGTGACAGCTAAGCATCGATTTTGTACTGCCTGCACATTATTTTTATAATTCATTCAAATCAATTGTAATAAAGTACGAATATTTCCTGAACCGTTCCCTTTCTCACTGAAAGATTCTCCATAAGGAGTTGATCTTAATGTTAGTGGGTGTTATACGGAGAGGTGGGATCAATCTGATATTTTTCTTAAAAATCGATTATCAAAACCAGTTTAATAGTTTAAATTCGATTCTGTTGTCTAAACGATATATAAAGATGTATAATTTCTGCTACAAATATGCTCTGAGCTATCCAATTGAGACTAGACTTGCAACCAACTACGCATTCTACATAGGATTACACGTGTGTGTGTGTGTGTGTGTGTGTGTGTGTGTACGTGTGTGTGTGTGTGTGTGTGTGTGTGTGTGTGTGTGTGTGTGTGTGTGTGTGTGTGTGTGTGTGTGTGCTACCCTACCTTGACAGAGATCTTGCTGATGTCATCACTACCGAACCAGTTGATCTTCTGGTAATTAATAATAAGGAATGTCTGGCTCGGATCAGCCACCACAACAGCCTGCATACTGTTTACCTGAGGAAGATAGGATAATGATAAAGGTGTTCATGGAAGAATTGCATTAAAATACACGTTATATGTCTTTAAGATGGGGATAGTTGAAGAGACTGATCTCGACCTCAAGTAGCTTCCGTTGCGTTGTTGGATGCCAATAAGATTTAAAACATTATTTTGATTGTTCTGGTTTCTAGTTTAAGAAAAGCGTAAAATTATTATTTTAATTCACTATACATTTCAGTCTTTCCTTTTCTTCAGGAATATATTTTTTTTATAACGGGACAATGAATTCATAAGTTTATCACCTATCTGCGCGCTTTAGATAGATGGGCCGAGCGACCACCGAACGTGTTTAGGTTAAGTGGAAGATGAAAGACTCTCCAGACACAACTGATTTGTGCCTAATCCCAGGTGCTAGAAGTCTGTGGCCAACTACACTACCAGTTAAGCCATCACGCCGACGACGATTGATGTTTTACGGCTATTTTGTGCACATGGTATGCTAAATGGGCCGAGCGACCTCCAACGGTAATGAAGCGAAGTCAAAGATGAAACACCCTTCCGATGTGCCCACGCCGAGATCCGAACACCGGTGGTAGTGATCTGTGGTCCAACACTCTACCGCTATACCACGGAGGCGCCCATGAAGACGCCCAGATATGCGCCGAGAAATCGCTCAGGAATGTGGATTTTTTGTGACATGATAACATGAATTGTTGTATGCTAGGATTCTCCATATCCGTGGATTGACAGCAGGTAGAATGATTTGCTGATTACCGGCGTATATTACGCTCTAGCCGAGCGAATATTTGCCGATGAGGCTAACTGTTAGTGGAAGAATATCTTTACTTCCGTTAAGTTCTACGTCACGTCGGACTGTTGGATTTCCAACTTCCGGTGACGCCATTGATACACTATTTTCATCAGAATACACAACACATCAGGATTGGGAACAATTGTGTATTTCTAACAAAGTTCAATATTATATTTCTAACACGTCTACTGTATCAGACATGTCAGACTATTACGACAACCTATACTTGGCTAGGTCAGGAAAGGGCTTTTCCGGTCTAAAAATAGCCATCGTTCAATTGGAGGAATCCGTTGGCGTCACTTGCATCTATTAACGGCTAGGTTGGTGCAGCATTGTGAAATAACGAAGTAAATGACAAAGTATGGTTTAATATTTGCAGTTATTACTGCTGATATACTGCATTTAAATCAATGATTCCTACCAACCTAAAAAGTATTTCAAAAACATAAAAGATAAAAATTATAGGGACACCAAACTGATTGTATTGATATATTTTCTTTTTAAGTGGGGTATTGGCAATTATAATTAATGGATCAGTTTATTATTTACACGTACATACGAGGAACATTATATTGTTGTGTGATATGTGTGTGGGGGGGAGGGGGGGTTAGTTGATTCGAGTTATTTAACTTCCGCGCTGATCACAAAAGGTTACTGACTAGGAAACATATATCAGTCATGTATACAGGTATTGGGCCGGATTCGAACCCACAACCTGGAGATTTGTAGCGGTAGCGCGGTGCTCTAATCACTACGACATCGGAATTATCCGTGTGTAAATGAGGGGAGCATATATATATATATATATATATATATATATATATATATATATAGTGTGTGTGTGTGTGTGTGTGTGTGTGTGTGTGTGTGTGTGTGTGTAAGCATGTATATATGTGTATATAATTGTGTGTGTACGTTTCGGCACGCGCTTGCGGGTGCGTAATTGGTTGTATATTGTTGAACTTACTGCAGTATAATCGCTTCCGCCTTTCATAGTGACGTCAGTCCATGTGACTACACCAGCGTGTCGAGCCCTGAAGTCGTAAAAGTCTCCAAACGCACTATTAGAAATGTAAAAAAAATATGCAACGTGATACATTAATGTCGAATACTTGATATTTTCTTCTGATCAGAATAGCGATTTATAAACAGGAACTTTCATTTTTCAAGTCGGCTCAAAACACATCTGGATAGATCGGTGTCAAAGTTTTCCAATCCCATGTGCATTGCAAAGTGATACAGTCTGATCCAACTGTTTATAAAAAAGCTGTTCAGTTCGGTTACATAATTATATCAGCCAAAAGGATAGCTAAGCATAGCTAGTCGTGATTCACCCCCTCCCAAGCTAATGAGGGAGATTTAATTTTCGTACTGGGATTTTATATGTTATCTGTTTTGTTTATTACTATTTCTGCGCATGTGGGGATTGGCTTGTAGCTAGTGAATTGATAAATATTGAATTACTAATCAGATTAAACGATTTCAACTGACTACTGTCATTTGTACAACAATAAATAATATAATTATCCACAAGGTTACATAAATATTATCGGATTAAAGATGTTTGAATAAAAAAGGTTCGTATTCCGAATTGAAATAATTAAATTTGGGTACCTTAATCGGGGAATCAGACCATGGGGGTGCTCCTATCAATCCACTGGGCTATGTATATAATATATTATATATATATATATATATATATATATTTATATATATATATATATATATAGTCATGCCCCGCCCTACGTCATTAATTGGTTCCCAAAGCCTTTACGTATCCCGATTTTTAACGTAATCACATTAAAATGTCTTTTGATGTAAATATTTTATTATATAAACATTTTGTCATGTTTTCAATGTGTCCTTATCGTACTTTTTGGCTTCTTTTTGTTTTTATTTATTTCACGTCCCTTTATTATGACGTGTGTGACGTAGCTGAGTGATGTAAGGTCGGGGTGTAATGACGTTTTTAATTAATTTTTATATTAAGTTATTGTAAGTACGTATGCATTAAAGGTTCATACACAGTATGGTCTATAAGACAATGTACTATCTATGAATTGACAAATTATGTTTCTAATATATCAAAAAAGTTTGTTTCAGATTTTGAAAATTTATTTCAAAAGCAAATCCATTAGGGGAAAATTCACGACGGAGCAGCATATGTAATCGCTGAATTTTATTTTCAAAATCAGCCTTCCATTATTCTAACGCAGCGAGCAAACACGCGCTGCTTCCACGTCAGGAAGACCACACAACACCAACAATACTTCATTTGGTTCAAAGTTTCAGCAGAAGGAATTACTGAACGCGTGTAATGGCGTATCCAGGAGGAACCCGGAATATCCACTGGTAGAGGTTCTCGCGAATTTGAAATCTTACGGACTTGGTTGCGGCGAATGTAAACACATTTGCACATTTACTCCATAAAAGGTGCAACTGGTTCATCCATTAAAACTGAGGGATCATCAACAATGGCTAAACGATGGAGTCCGTATTCAAGCGATAGCTAGAGAAGACAACAACTTTATTCACAATCTGATCGTTGATGATAAAATCCATTTTCGGCTGAATGGATTTGTGAATGAGCAGAATATCAGGCTTTGAGCAACCCAGAATTCCAGAGTCACTAACCAACGCGAAGTATGCCGCCTCAAAGTTACGATTTAGTGGGGAATAACGTCACCAGAAAGAGTGATTAGGCGTTACTTCTTTGAAGACGAAATGTGGCAATACAGTTATGGCGACTGTCTGTCGATATCGATAAATACTGGAAGCTTTTGTCCGTCCTGCAGTGGACGACAGGCCTCAGATATGGTGGCATCAAATCGTGGGAACTGATCCTACTATCAGTGCTACGATGCAATTGATAAAGAAAGTGTTCGAAGACCGAATAATTCCGCTAAGTTAGTATTTCCATTGGCCTTCACTTTCGCCCGATTTGACAGTAACATACTTTTTCTTTCGTGTTATCTGCAATATGGTGTGTATGTCAATAGGCCTCGGACCATCCTAGCCACTGAAAGACAACACTTGGAAAGAAAGGAAGATCAAGGCGGAGCCAGACACGTTACAAGCTGTTATGGAAAACGTCGTAGAAAGAGCTCCTGCTTGTGAAACGGAAAATGGCAGATATTTACGTGAGATCATTTTCTATATATAGATGAAAAATCCATTTTCTATACTTAATTATATAAAATTAAAACAAATAAAAAACAAACAGCTTATACTAAAGCGCTTTATTGGCTAAACACAAAATCAGAATACTGTGTAAGTCATATTTAAAAGGGCCCACCCCTTACCGATATTATATTATTGGATATGCAAATAGTCACTTAAATTCTTTCCCATTGACTAAACACTGTCAATGATAATATTATTTATATATATATATATATATATATATATATATATATATATATATATATATATATATATATATATATATATATATATATATATATATATATATATATATATATATATAATCGCCTCCAAATCAAAACGATAGAATCACCTAAACTTAATATATATCATGGTCTATCAACATAATGATGTATATGTAATGAATGTTGTCATTCTATTATAGACTAAATAATGAATAAATGCGCAATATTCTGTTAATATTACTACTACTACTACTAATAATAATAATAAAACTACTACTACTACTACTACTACTACTACTACTACTAATTAATATAATAAAAAACTAACTACTACTACTGCTACTAATAATAATAATAATAATAATAATAATAATAATAAAACAACAAATAATAATAATAATAATAATAACAACAATAATAATAATAATAATAATAATAATAATAATAATAATAATAATAATAATAATAAAATAAAAACAAATGCATTGTGTTATATACATCGTTTGACAAAAAAACACTAATTACAATATACATGTAATTACTTTAATCATTCAAGTGTCTTACCTATTTATCTCGTCTGCTAATTTTCGAAGAAATGTTGAGTCTGTTGTCATTCTGTAATACATCTGACTCTGAGAATTGGCAGCCAAGTCAAATGTCTGAGGTGGATTACCAAACAACTTGAATAAAACATTTTGATATTTGACCTCGCCTCTTGTGCTCACCTGAATAATAATATAATTATTAGCAATTAATATATTTAGACACGACGGTAAGACAGAAATATTTATGAAATATGAAAATTTTCACATCTCGTTAACGACAACCTATACATAGTTTTGTCGAAGTAGGTTTACTTATTTGTCATGCAAGGAACTTTCCTTATATCTGACAATCAGATACCTGAACTATCACGTATACAGGAAGCTATCCAGGTGATTACAAAAGCACATACTCATTTAAACAGCGTTTAATTTACAGTCTCGCTCACATGGTGTTGTTGTTGTGTTCGCTTTCGATCAAAGCGCACTGTGTGTGTGTGTGTTTGTGTGTGTTGCAAAATAAACTGACTTGACGGATAAAATAGGTTTACCATTACCAATAATCGAGATTTGCGACTGTCGGGACACCATAAATATTTCATATCCAGAACTAAAATAGAAGTACATGGAATCAGCAGCAAGCTTGAGGTGTCCGTCCCATGGTGCTGAAAATGGGCATTTTCAAACGATCCGGAAATACTGGTATATTAGGGATGCGTGACCTCTAATTGTCGTGAATCACTTTTCTGAGAAGTTGAAAATTGCTAGCAAGTGTCACCGTTTTATGGCTGATAAGATTCGGAATACGTCTGGATATGCGGTACTTGGACATCTCAGTTGTCCTACTAAAGGAAATCCGTTCCAGAGCATGATGTAAACGGTTTTGAAGAATTGCAGAATCAATTAATTCATGTATAAGGATATAATTTCACGTTATTTATTCCAAAGAATAATGTCAAGTCTCAGATGCTGAGCATATACTAAAATAAAACTTTAAAAAACATTGTGTCGATCCAAACGAGGTTCGATGTGAATTAGCTTTTAGGTGTACATGAAGAGTTGTTTCAGGTAGTTGTGTGAATTTGTATAATCGACGAGTAAAGTGACAGACGAAATACTTGTTTACCTGAATTATCATAGAGAGTGGGGCGTCCCTTAGTGTTTAATTTTAACACAATGATACGATGTAGGTAGGAAATGACCTTGATAATGAGGTAGATAATAAATTCAAGGTCAGATGCCTTGATGATGGCAAAAATGGATCAGCTCATTTTGTTCTGCGCACAACTAAGCCATATATAAAATCTTATAAAATACATGTTTGCTAAGTTTCAGCTTCCTATTTCTCTATCTCCCTCATAAACTCCGTCTATTCCTGAAGCATCAACCTCTCCGTTTCTTGGGCTATCCTGAACATTAAATCCAGTCTTATTAGGCTGACTGCAAGATCACTTAAGTCTATGGACATGGTAATGCTTAGAAAAATCCCTTACAATCGTCCCTCCACACAGAACCCAGTGTACGGTTTATTTATCTGGCATGTTCCAAAATTCATTAGCTCTTGGGAGGGGTGAACCAGGATCAGAAAGAAAAGGCGTTTTTGATGAGGTATGGTGACCAGATATACACTCACCTTAATTTCTTTTGTTGTTCGTCCCATTATCTTGATATCTTTCGGAAATGTTATTGAGTATCTGTTTAGTGATTTGTCTGGCGGGGAGGTGTCTTGTACATCGGCTCCATATGCATACAGTACACCCCCAGATATTGCCGACACCTGGCGGACGCATATAACAACTAGCGCCAATACAGGAGAAATCATATCTGACAAGGAGATAATATATATCTTAAATATATTTCATGTTGATTTCAGATTTGCTTTCAAACAAAACAAAACAAACAAATCTTTAAAAAATAATAATGCAATTTATTATAATAAAATGCTCTTATTAATAAGCAAACAAACAGAAAGAAATATATTTTTTAATACATTTAATATACATTTGATCGATTTACCTGTACGCAGAAAACATAAATATCTTTTCAGTGTTAATTTCAGTTTTCGAACTAAAAGAAGACGATTTTACCAGAAAATTAACTCTTACCGTATCTATCTGTGTCGTGTCAGTATAACTATATGTTAGAGTAGAACTGAAGATGAAGGCGCCTTACAGGGACCATTTACTTATAGAACATTTGGGGCCAGTTGTCGACAGGTTTAACACACACACACACACACACACACACACACACACACACACACACACACACACACACACACACACACACACACACACACACACATATATATATACAGAGAGAGAGAGAGAGAGAGAGAGAGAGACGCGCGCACACACACACGCATGCGAAAGAGAGAGAGAGAGAGAGAGAGAGATTGTGACGAATATGTCTAAATAATGGCTAAGTGATACTAAAAAAGACACTAGAAACAAATAAACAAGGTTACCTTCTACATTACATCTAAATTAACCTAACAACGATGTAATTACCCCGTCAAGAGAAAAAAATACAAACGTAGCACAAAATGGTGGCCTCTCGTGTTATTTGTCTTTGATTTACTGCCTGAAGTTTTTTGTTGGCGCTCCGATATTCATAACTCATTTTAAATAGGTGAGTCTAGGTTGGTCATCCATCTAGAGGAAAGACAGCAAGTAAGCCCGGTAAGAGTAGCTAAACGCTATGTCAAATAGTTGGCCCGTCGAAAGTCGGGGGACCGTCTCAACCGTCAAGAACGCAAACCTAACTTGGGCTTGTGCATACAATCTACGTTACCGATTTAAGGTGTTGGCGATAGAGTGATAGTAAAACGTTAACTGTCACACCACCTAGCCTTATTCTAGCTGCTCTATCTGGATATATCATCTCGCCTATAGTATTTCCTAATTGGCTGTAATTTGTCTGTCAGTTATGAGAATCAAAGCCACTTTAATTTAATGAGATAGTAAAATATCCTGTCAAACAATTGAACTAGTAATAAAAGGAAGACTTCATGTCATATCTCTGTATCGTCTGTTAGATAATGAACATATATGGGTATATATTGGGGCGTTTAGATTCGTGTGTGTTTATAGTTAGAACGCAAATCTATTTATTTCCTTTTGTAGCGGTTTATCGAAACATAATATTTTTATATAGCAAACTTTACCGGAATCACACATTCGTCATTAAGTTATCATTCACGAATAAAAATTCCCTGTAAAATTAACCTCTGACGAATCGCCCATGTGTCAGAGAATATCCATATGTTAGAAACACGGGTAGGATGATGGATGATACGGCCCCGAATATGCCCTCAAACATAATTGCGCGATTCCTGTGTTATAAATGCGATGTAAGTTGACGGCATCATCACTGTTTTCATCATCATCATCATCAGCATCATCATCATCATCACTATTATCATTTACACCACCATCATAACAAGAACCAGAACCAATACTACTACTACTACTACTACTACTACTTCCAAAATTCTAATAGCCACGTTGGAGTATCTTACTCTGGTTATCACCCTTATTCAAGTTCATGCGCAGCGCCATCTATCCGTCAGCGTGTGTAACAGCCACAGCGCCGTAAAGAACCACCAGACAGAGAATGAACCAAAGTAGTGGGGGGGGGCGGTAGGGGTAAATATATTCGTTGATCGTGTTATTTTATTCAATATTACAAACAAACCAACATCTGGCGTGAAGCATATCCTATAATATACTATCATAACTACTTTACTATTTTTGCTGTAATTGACTCTCACCACTCTGGCACAGAAACCATACTCGTACGAAAAAGAGTGTTTAAGAATGACATGTTTGAATGCATGGCGTTCGTTAATTTGTTTATATACTACATGTGCTTCTTCGTTTGTTGGAGTAGAACGAGATGCTTAAAATATTCTTAGTTCTCTCGGGATCGGATATATCTATTGAAGTAACTCATTATTAGTTCTTCACACATGAAGAAACAAACATCAGTCTGGCAGCCGGAGAAATAATACATCTGTGTTTGTGATTGATCAGCAAACGAGATAGTTGTAGATCTGCAAAGAAAAACATCTTAGTGTAACTATTAAAATCATCGCTTCGTATTATTACTACTACTACTACTGTTACTACTACTACTACTACTACTACTACTACTACTTTACTATTACTACTTACTACTACTACTGTTATTATTCTATTACTACTACTACTACTACTAATAATAATAATAATAGTGGTAGTAGTGGTAGTAGTATTTCTGTTGTTGCTGTTGTGTTGCTGCCGCTAATTCTACTGCTACAAACACCACCACCAGCTACTACTATTATTACTACTACTATTACTCTCTCCACCACCACCACCACCACCACCCATGCCACTGTTCACTATGATAAAGGACGATAAAAAGATAGTCAATACAAGTTTATATCAATCCCTGTATACATTATTTTGCTGCACTATGATAACAAACAGATATTAAGTAGGGCTAATAACGTACATAACACAAGATCTCTAACTATATATAATCCATTTCAAAACGTAATGATAGGTCCACTATCTTGATGCTTGTTAATATAGTCACTCCCAGCCCGACCTAAATTCATCCCTCACCCACAATAGATGTACATTTTTATACTAGTGTGATAATAGAATATGGAAATTTTACACACACACACACACACACACACACACACACACACACACACACACACACACACACACACACACACATATATATATATATATATATATATATATATATATATATATATATATATATACGTGTGTGTGTGTATGTGTGTGTTTATATTTAAACAGCCGCAAAACAGTTTGTATATATATGTAAATGAGAAATATATATATATACTTTTAATATATATATATATATATATATATATATATATATATATATATATATATATATATATATATATATATATATAGTAAAAATATAGGACCTGAACTTCTATATAATATGATCAAACCTTGGTACTATAACCGACAGATACTCGTTTATATTGGTGACATGTGCCCCAGGAGAAATCAAACAATATAACTGTAACTGTGATTTTTTTAATTAAGAAAACAATGCCACCCTATTTTTCGTAAAATTATACTTTAAAATATGTCCACAATATTGTTCTTTAGCGATATTATAACGATATATTACCTAATATAGACATAGACATACTCTTTATTGACCCATAATAATATAGGAATTATTGTACACATTGACAGTACCTTAACTAATATAGAGACATTCATAGCACTTATAACTCAGTTTGATTACAAAGTGTGTATATTTTAATTACAGAATAACAGTGAGAGGATCAATAAAATTTAAACCAATGAATTGAATTTGGGACAAAAGATTTCCTATTCCTTTCAGTTTTACATGACATTGCTCTTAGCATTGTTCCTGAGTTCATATAATAAAATATTTATGAAGTGGGTGGGAAACAACACACTTAACTTTCTGATGACATATTTAACATACATATCACCTATACCGAATACATCTGTTTTTATTATCTTGGTGGCTTGTTTACAAATCCTGTTGATAGATGCCTTATCATCACAGCTTATATAGTGGACCATGTTAGAGTAATTTTGTAAGAAATTACACGTTCTATCATTGAGGTATAGAATATATGAAATATTTCACTATTTACAAAATTCACTAATCCAAGGAAGAACAATATTTGTTTACATTTGGAAACAACTGTTGCACAATGCTTTGACCATGTTAGCTTGTTGTCATTGGTGACACCAATATATTTAAATGTTTCACATATTTCCAATAACGAATTATGCGACTGACACCATTGAGAAACTTCATCGACCTGTATTTTATAGTTGGTTTCATCGCCATTTGTTATCAGTCTGACAATTACTGTGTCATCAGCATATTTTATCAGTACACAATTATCAAATTGAGATCGTAGAACATTTATATATATTTAGAAAAGTACAGCAGATAGTACACAACCTTTCAAAATATCATATGTTTCGCAGTTTACTTATAATTGGGCAAAACTAAGTTATGAATACGACCGTGACCTTCGGTTAATGCCATATATGGCAAACTGTGTCATTGTGTATTTAAAAAAGACGCAATTTCCGGGTTAATTGCAAATTTGGCGGGAATTCTTAGGATGTGGCGCCACCACGTGTTCTGTTATTGAATCATTTTCAAGCGTGGTCTGAATTGTAAACTCAACTAAAATAACGCTATAAACTCATGACAAATATCGACGCTTTCCTTCTCCTAAGATATGACTTGAAAATGTTATAGAGTGCATAGACGTTCAAGGTACTGTTTTTGAATGTTAATCTAATAAATTGTTTATCTGGTGCATTGGTGTTTATAGTTTGTGGAGATAGTCTACCTTCATTCATTCATCAAATGTCTTAGTCTTCGGGAACTTTGTTTACATCTTTGTTGGCATACATTTTTTTAACTAATACTTGTACGACTATTACTATTGCGTAAATTATGGACTCGTGTTTTGTTTTATTATTAACTCTGTGTCCCAGTATTATAAAAAATTACTATAATTCATATGATTTATATTACATTAATAATAATAATATACAGATAAATTATTATATATATATATATATATATATATATTATATATATATAATATATGTATAGTGTCCCTCTCTCTCTCTCTCTCTATATATATATATATATATATATATATATATATATATATATATATATATATATAGGCTATATAATATTACTACATGTAAGTGATGAGTAACACGTATAGAGATTAGCCACATCTGTATAAAAGTCTGTGTCATATGAATTAAATGAATCTATAATTGGTTGCAGCAGTTTTGGTTGCATATACATATTTTAACAAGTGATCATGGTTTTATTTTAGACTTGTCAATCATGGTATCATCAGTTGAATCAGGCATAGACATTGATGTAAAGAAAGGCAGTATATCTAGCCTGAAAACTGATAAGAAACCATCATCGAGTAACAGTCAGGTTTATGACAGTAAGATTTCAGTCTCGCATATAATTATATCAGGCTTGGGTGCTGACGAAACTAGCATGGTCCAAGGACATCTTGGCTTTATAAAACCTGACAATGATGACACAGATATTGGAAACAAGTATGTATGTTACTAAAAAGAAACTGTACCTGAACCATTTTCGTGTTCAGTTAATTATCAGTTTATTAGAAAATTGCTTGGTATCAGCTTAGTAGAGAGCAGCATATTTGTAATAAGTGAATAATGTATAGCAAAAGTAACCAAGTTATAAAATAACTTTCTCCGTAATTTATTAATAATTATATGCATTTGTTATTTGCCAGGCCAGCAAGTCATTTGGTGATGTCTGTTATCGTCAGTATAGTAATACCGGTGTTAGGAATTCCAGCAGTTATCTTGGCATTGAAGTCAAAAAAAAGTTTGGAGAATCAGAGAATTGAAGATGCTCGCAAATATGCCAATTACTCTCTGCTACTTTCCTTGGTTGGGATCTTCCTTGTTGGAGCCCTTGTTGTCATTGGTTACTCACTGGCCCTATCTGAATATACTCCAGATGTGAATGATGTGACGGCGAGCAGTGCTGAGGACACCCGATTAGAATCTCCTAACTCAAGCCATATGAATGAGCATGAGCACAAACTTCCGTATCAACACTACAGGGGCAGTATTTATGATATTAATTATGATACATTTAACAGATATCTCTAAATTGTTGATATATTTCATACATTTTCAGTATTATTATTATTATGATTTCTTCAGATGATAGTCTGTAATGTATTACTTCTTCAGCTTCTAAGCCATTCCTAAACAGACATTCAACAATTGCCATGAATTATTTTTGTGCATTGTTGTTACTGGCAACAGTAAACAAGATCCCCAAAAAGCCAGTTGGCCATTTTGTATGAGGAAAAATCTGCTTAATAACATGGGTGCACTTATAAGTGTTGATTTTGTGTATGGATGTTTCCAATATGTGTAACTCTAAATACTCCATATGCAGCTAACTTGTTGCCGTTATTTGTGTGTATATATGTTTTATGTGTGCATCTCTGTATGCAAACCTGTATTATGTTTGTGAAATATTTTGTCTTATAGAGATGAGCATTCGTTCTTTGCCAAGAAGGTACTTCAGTTTATATAAAACAAGTAAAAGCGATTATAATACCTGGGTGAAGAGGCCTTTTGGCATATGATAATTGGTTTTATATTAGTGTAAGTAACCAGATGATAGTTATTGTACAAACCTTATCCAGTCGGTTTTGTTTGAGGTGACTTTTGAGCTGATATTAGGTGATAAACAATTGTTAAATTGTATTTGTGAGAACAACTACATTATGTTTTCCTGTTGATTTGATTATTTATTTCTGGTATTGTTAGTTATTAAACTTTCTATGATAAATACAGTTAATGAACTTTTAATTGTTATTTTCAAAAGGTTTTCCTATTTCATTGTTTACTGTCACCTGATGGCTGATTTTGTTTGTCTGTTTATTTATTACTCTAGCAACTAGCAAAAACATGCTGCTTTGTCTAAGAAGATATCTATAGATGTTACAATAATGATGTATGGATAGAAATATGCCTTTGTTTATTTGGTCATGTCATGAATGACTGATAATTATCATATTTTACATGTTAAGTGATTGTCATCAATACACGTCTTCACATCATTTGTCTTAAGCACAATCATAAGAGGTTACCTTATTTCTGAAATCTGTTACACAAGATAAATATGGAAATACTAATTATTATATTCTTATCATCATATAAGATGTATGTTGGTTATGTGTGCCAGTGTAAAGCACTTTGTTTTACTATAAAGATAATTTCGCTGCAGAATTTGGATAATTTTGAACAAAATGCTATAATTAAGGTTTAACAAAGAAGTAGTCCTCTTGCTGCATTATAGAGTTTTATATAATGTTATTTAAGACTCCAAAGGAAAATCTGTTATATTTTAATAGCTCTTCATATTTTTTCTAAATGTTTTAAATGATTATTTCTGTATACATGTGTTGGGAAATAAAGTAAATATGAAACAATCACTTCTATTTATTAAAAAAAGGTGTCTGGTGTAGTTTAGCAGTCATTAATTTGGAAAGGCTTATAACAAAGATAATTTGGAGAATATTATCTTATTAGTGAAATTTGTTTCTGGCGCTTTTAGTTTCTGTTCTCAGCTCTGTTCTCAGCTCTAATCAGATGAATTTTCTTTTTGAAATAGACAAATCTGGCTGTTGAACTTTGAACTGGAGGTCTCTGGTGCAATACATCACCAGATGTACTATTGGAATCTTGAGATGTGGCATTACTCTATATATCTTAGTACACAAATTGGGTTGATAATGCTTTGCCTAATTTTAATGGTTATATATTTTGTGGTATTACCAAAGATCGTATCCCTAGGGGTCTTTGGTATTACTAGTGCAATGATCAAATAATGAAGTATATTTGTAATAATTAAAACTGAAAATAGCAATTAAAAATGATCTAAATTGGTATATTATTATGGTTTATGATTGTGTGAAACACTGTTAATGGATGGATCAAATGATACCGACAGTGATGCAGACTGTTCTATGGGAGAGATCATTAAGATTAGGTTGTAAGTTGACAAAGAGATAGATGGGGGGGGGGGGAAGGAAGTCATTGGCGATGTATTGGAACATACTATACCAACTGAACATTTTATCATAACTAGGCAAAACATTACCGATGAAATCTTGATAATATTATTTCGATGGTACAAGAAAGCAATAAACACTAAAAATGAAGTTGTCTTAATAACAGTGATGACTGCTTGAAGCAATTAAATACAAGATTATCATTAAGCTATCAATAGTAACAGATATTGTCTGAGAAATATGCTCTTTTATGTGGACTCATATGGACTAGCTCTAACTCGAATTATTACTATATTTATTCTGTGTATTAACCTGAACTTTTTTTAAGTCACCGAAAAATGCGTTCAGCCGCTCGCGTGACAACCGGCTTACAATCAAACAAGGGACGAATCGTCACACAGTACGACGTTATCCTTCTGTTTGAACAAACATTCAGCTCTGCTGCTAGAATGCAAGGTTGTCGTCGATGTATTTGCTCGTAGTGGTTTGTGGCAGCAAATGACAGCAAGTTCGATGGCGAATTCGAAAAACGTTAGTTGCTCGTTACACAATCGTCATATCATGTCATTGAGGTTCTCGATACCGAAGACGATACCTTTCCAATTATTGTCCCGCTTATATCGGCAATCCAGGACGACACCTGACACTTCGCCCTCCCCGTCGCTATTGTTATCGCTATATCTGATTCACGTGTGCACAGATGGCGTCATTCTTGCAGTAATTGTCAGTTGCTCCGCTGCCATCGCCGACCAAGAAACGGAGACAATCGAGAACTACGAGTGTAATGTTGATGTCCTCGCCGCTCATGCTAGCTTCTGAGCAGAAACGTGAAATGAGGTCGGTCCGTCTGGGTTAACACCACTACGCCACCAAATGAAAAACCGACGGGACGAAGACACACAATGCTTCATTTGCTGTGAGCCGTACGCTAACAACGAATAGGTATGGCTTCAGTACTTGAGTTCCAAGGCGATCCATATTACACCCATCACAGCTGTGAATCACTCAGAGTAGGTTTAATCTGGATGAACGGATTCAGTAGTTCGTTGTTCTTAGCACATAGATAAACATATTCAGTTTCCTTGGAACAATATTGTCGCATGTTTCTTGAACTTGCATTATGTGTGTGGATTAAATAAAGGTCTGTAATCTTGTTGGCATAGATAATTTTGTAGCTTATTGAGAAAATAGAAATGCATGCAATTCCACATGGAGCATAGCGCCCACCCCTTCTAAGCTTTGACCCATTCATAAGGCAGAACGCTCAAATTGAGTGCATACACACAACTAATTAGTATTACACAAACAAATTATTCAAATCATGTCATATTTGCATGACATACACTCAATATAGTTAGTGACATATTGTAGATATTTGTCTTTTTATTTACTGTTCAAATACAACATATATGATACAATATACACAAAAATATGTTATTGCTACAATAATTAATAATTTCATAATTAACCATATATGGATTTTGTGTTGTTTCATAATAAAATATATAATTAAGTCTATTGACTATTCAACATTTTTTTCTATTTAATTTGTCATGAATATTTTAATGTTATGTTAAGGGGGGATACATTATATAAGCAATGCTCCAAGCATCCCCCTTTTCAACATTCTATATGCGTTTGCTTTCATTAAAATTATGAATTATGAATGTTGAAATAAACTAATTGAATTGAACTTGAAATTAGATTGGATTAAATTATAATAAATAGAACCAAACTATGAGCCAGTATATGTTACCCTGGACACTATGACCCAACCTACTGAATGCTTCTATTTAAGACATTTCATAGCGATTGCATGATCAAATGATTTGGATGCATCTGACGAAAAAAAAAACATGAATACACATTGCTTTTAAACTGTGATATTTCTGTACACTCTCACTGAGAGCATATATACACATATATGTGGTGTGTTTTGTCTTAACAGATTTAAACCCAACTGATTACTACATGTTCTCATGTATACTAGTATACAGTGCTATCATAAATATTGTTTTCAGTAATTTAGATCAACTTGCCGGATATCAGTGCTGACGACCTCCCTCGTGTCATACTCCATGGAGTTCCAGAAGCCGCCATGGCCGTGTTCGACACAGGTATTCTGGGTGTCATTGGGGAGGTTGGCCGGGGTAGGCTTCCACTCATTGTGGTCTATAGTGTGATGCTGGCCGCGTGGTTCACGCCGAGGAACTCATCCCCGAGTAGGGCTTATGCTTCCTGGAACCTTGTTTGGGCCTCCTGGGTCCTGTAAGTGCAGCCACCTTGGAGCACGAACTGTTCAACGTTGAGCTGCCTGTCTTGACCTCCTAGCAGCCAGAGTTACTTGGCGGATCGCTTTCCACAAATTACCAACTCCTTGATATCATATAGCTGGCCCTGGTGAGACTGCGGGAAGTAGCTCTTTAGGGCAGACGTGGCCGTTCTGCTGGATGGCTCTACTTTACCTCTCACACTATTGCCTCCAACTGATATGTTCCGCTGTTGTGATGTCTTCGCCGGCGATGTCCCGCACGATGATCGCCCGCTTGGTCCGCAACGTCCTCCACATCTGCCCCGGTTTCATAGACTCTTTCTTCCCACTCCTGTGTCTTTTAGTGCCTTATGAGGGTTAGTCTCTGACCTTCGAAATGCTCCACCACTCTCTGGGGGACACAAGTGGGGTCACCATCCCTCATCGGGACCAGATTGGCAGGATCTGGGTCTATGGGGAGGTAGAGACTGTATACAAATTCAATGACAAGATAAGACTTGGTCGATGTCTGTCAGCACGCCTGGCTTGGTCACGTGACTGATCTCAACGAGGTTCTGCCCTTTCTTCCTCTCGGCCCTGACCGGGTCAAACTTTCGCGATGAATTCACCCTGCTGTAGAACTCTGATCATTCTTGTGGCCCTGACGTCTGTCATTCCATTATCCAGTGCCAGATGTTAAGCCGTAACTTCGATGCCAGCCGTAATCTCAATGTCAAGCGGGTGCTTCTCCTCGAGCCTCAGGCTTTACGTGGAGAAGACCACAGGGGCACCGTAGACTTCAAACTTGTCTTTGGGATCATTCAGGATATATACCCATGGTTCGTCACCTGGAAGCTGGATCGAAGCTGGAGTCTAATTCGATAATCTGTTGTCCCTCTGGGTCTGGCATTTCTGCAAGTATCTCTTCGATAAGAGCTATCATAGTTGCCATGCTGAATGGGTATACATACACGTATCACATTTCTTTCAGTCGAAATCTAAATGATGTCTGTTGCGACGAGGCGGCGAAACTCGTTCCTGATAGAATACTGCTTTTGGTGCCATCCGCTAAGACGGGGTTTTCCCCACCACAGTCTTTACAGAGAGCAAGGGTTGTTTTCACACCTTGCTACAGCCATGGCAAGAGAGCAGGCCACCCCCTCCCGGAGCCGAACAAGGTCGACTTTACACTACTCTCTGAAGAACTCTGTAGAGCCGAGAAGAAGCCACTGAGATGTGTTTTCCCCTTCATTGTACCCTAGTATATTCATTTCCGGGGGTATGTCTAAATGTTACATACTATTAAAGCAGAACTCCTGGGACGCCAGCGGTGTTAGGCCGACCCTTAGGGCTCTCTCCCAATCCCGGAACCTCCCATTACGGAGTGCATAATGATATAGCATTATTATTAATAACTAAATTAATTAATAATTTAAAGATAGTTTTAAAAGAAATTTGCCTAAGTTATAAGCGGATTGATAAAATAATATTAACTATCATGTGTAAGCAATGCCTCAAATATTATTTACATTTATTGAAATCATCCATGACGATGGCACTAAATGTGCAATAATTGTCAGACATTTAACATTAAACATATTTCCTTTAACAAAACTGTAAGCAACAATAGCAATACAAGTTATGTAAAGAAACAACATTTACAAAATTTCTGGGGGATTTATTTTTACAAATCCTCATCGATTTGCTTTCAATATTATTTTGTATTCATGAGCTACATTCAAGCTATCATCTAGTATTCAGCTTAACATTGAAGGGATTTTCTGGATACCATTAGAATGGTCATGCATTTCTGCGGACAGTGGTTTTGTGATAGGTTGTCCACAATACAAGACAGTAAACAACTAGATGCTGTACTAACAGGAGCTGCTCGGTGCATGGGAAGCTTTCGCTTTATGAATGTCTTCTGGAGATGTGCCGGAAAATCAAATAAGTAGGAACTGCAGTTGCACTAAGGTGCACGCAGTGAGCTCCGGTGGCCTAGCGGTTAAGCACCCGGCACTTGGTGCCAACGGTCGTAGGTTCGAACCCCGTAAGAGGTCGAAACTTTTCCAGGGATTAATTTCTCGGCTCACTACATCGTGGGTGGATGACCACGTTAAATGGTGCTGCCGTCTCCACTGAATTATTTAAAATAAAGGGGGACGTTAAAAACCCCCTGAGGACGTAAAACACTCTGGCAGTGACCACCCTCGGGGTATTTCGGCTCCATATTTCCGTACTGCTCCCCTGTGAGTGGTGGGGGAGGAGATTTCTCAACCACTCCAACATAGAGGCTGTGCGTTTTTAATATAGCAGACACCGAAATGCTAGATCACATCAAATACTTTACAATAACAACTTGCTGGTTCATTGAAAGATATTTAGAACAAGGAAAACCAATATATTTATCTTGAAATCAAATTAACAAATGGTATAACTATAGAACAATCCCTGAACAAAATTACACTACCGTCAAAGACTGTATACTCGTTATCCAAGAAAGGTTTCATGAAATTCTATGTATATAATATTGATTTTACATTTACACAAAAAGATGATTAGTACCCACTCTACACTAGCTATGCTTTCAAATATTTTACTTAGTTTATTATTAACTAGGAAAATGTTTCAGTGTGTTATATTATTACTTTTATTATGTGAACATATTATTATATGAAATTCTGTTACATTTATGCTATGAAACATAATAATGCAATATTATATTGAATTGTATTGTTTACTGTATTTAAGTAACAGATAAAGCACATAGGAGTATATATGACTTTCACTAATTACTAGTTACATAATAACTGATGAACATGTATAGTGAATCACCAGCTAACTGTGTAGTCAGCCACACATACAAGTATGTAAAGACAGCCTACGATATTCTCAGTATACAGGCTTTCGAACGTTATATGGCACCAAATCAGCTCCAGATGCGCCGAGGGCATTTGACACTGTATGAAATATGCTCGAAATGTTTCGACCAATTTTTGAGGTTGAGGTCAAGAAGATAATAATCAAGTCACGTGACTTGGATCCCCTGCCCACTTGGCTTTTGAAGAAATGTATGGATCAACTTCTACCGCTGATAACAACCAATGACAATATGTCAATGGATGACAATGAATGACAATGACAATGAATTTATTTTCCAATTTAAACTTACATAGTTTTACAATTTATATTTTATACATTAACAATTATTCATTTGTGCAAATTGGGGGACCTATGTAGCTAAATAACTGTCTTCCCATAGGTCAATAGGTCAATGGATAAATCAGTGATGCTGTTGTGTTTGAAACGAGCCACCATAACCCTGCTGCTTAAGAGATCTGGGTTGGATAAGGAAGAGATGAAGAATTATCGTCCTATTTCTAACCTTCCTTTCATCTTTAAACTAATTGAGAAGGTATTAGCAAGGCGTATAGAAGAACACTTAGAGCACAATGATCTTAATGACATTTACCAGTCTGCTTATCGTAGAGTTCATTCAATAGTTCTAAACTGCTCTTTTGAAACATCGCCAGATGTAGGTCTTCTTTTTGATGTACCACAGGGATCCATTTTAGGACCAAAGAATTACTCTGTCTATACCAAACCAGTAGGTGAAATTATTAAACGGTATAATATTAAATATCATTGTTATGATACACAGGTGTCCATGACTTTGAAGTCATGTGATAAATGGGATGATATTTCAACTTCAATTGAAGCTTGTATTGTAGACATAAGTACTTGAATGAACAGCAACATGCTGAAATTGAATAAGGACAAGACATAATTAATTGTTTTCTCATCCAAGCAACATGTAAAGAAAACTGAGAATCTCCACATTAAGGTAGGATCCAGTTATATAAATTCGTCCATATCTGTAAGAAATCTAGGGCTTATATTAGATAATACCCTAGGAATGGAGAAGCAGGTGAATTCTATATGTATGTCCTGTTGTTATCAAATAAGAAATATAGGACTTATTCGTAAGTACATAAATGATATGACATGCAAGACTTTAGTCCAATCCCTTATTATTTCTTGACTGGACTATGGCAATGCATTACTATATAATATCCCCATCTCTCTGACCAACCGCCTATAGCGAGTGCAGAACTGTGCTGCACGTCTGGTGGCACGCACTCACAAAAGGGAACATATAACACCACTTTTGTTCCATCTGCACTGGCTTCCTGTACGTTTCAGATCATTGTACAAGACCCTGTTTCTTACGTTCAAAGTACTGAATGGAACAGCACCAGTGTATCTAAGCGATCTGATAGAAAAATATAAACCAGTGAGAATGCTCCGATCTGAGCCCTATTCACTTTTGAAGGTACCAAGAAGCCACACAGCAATGGACGGAGAGAGATCCTTCCGGGCATCAGCTCCCAGGCTGTGGAACGAGTTGCCAAACCACATAAAACTTAGAGCAAGTAAAGACATATTTTGTAAGGTTCTTAAAATCCATTTATTTAAATTGGCGTGTTTATAATATTAAACCAGTTTATTATGTATGAAATGTATTTGATTTATATGACCTCATAATATGTTTTATTGTGTTTTAAATGTTAAGCGCCTTAGAGCAATTTTGGTTGAATAAGGCGCTATATAAAATACTACTACTACTACAATTATTATTATTATGAGATGGAGCTCAGTAGACACTATAATTAGTATATTTGTGATCTACTTTATACCGCCAAAATATGTGAGACTGTTATGCACCATCTTGTCAACCGGGACCATTTCGAAACGGGACCGTCCCGTTTCGCCACTGGCAGGGTTTTAAGAATGCCTGCCGGTTTATCAACCATGTGGCAACGGAATGTGGCGCTGCTATTTTCTAAATTATCTAGCAAAATGATATGTTGTGCACGTGAAGGTTAAATTGAATATAAATTATATATATATATATATATATATAAACCAATATTTTTTAGTTGTTGAAACGGTCCTCTTAATTGTGCACGATCAAATTTATCATGATCTTATCATGCCGATGCTGTGCTGATTCAAGTGGTTGCGAAACGTGCCGCCCATCGTACAACCACAAGGCTTGCGGTGGGGTTGCGAAACGGGAAGGTCCCGTTTTAAAACGGACAGGGTTGCGATAAGGGTCGGTACAATCAAGCATTTGTCAATCACTTTGATGGGGGAAATCATTTAATATTTAGATCAATGGGGGAAATGGATTCCCTAAGTGATACTAATCCGTATACTAACAGTATTATACCTAACTGTTGAATTACAAATACAACTCCACAGTTATTACTATTATATATCAAACTTTATATATATATAGAGAGAGAGAGACAACCTGTGCGATTTGAAAAGTTACGGTTAACGACCGCTAGGATTAGCTGCTTGTCATATACTACGGAAAATTAAATGTTGCTATGTTAGCTAGTTTAACACCAAACATTAGTTTATTTTAAGGGATCAATTAAAAATACGAAACTACTGATTAATGTTCTCTCACGGGGTTATGACCTTGTTGTACGATGTCATGTGACGCCATACCTCGCTACCATAATGTTTGGGTGTTATCTGGGACGATGTTTAAGTCGCTTGACATTATCAATTTGAGAGAAGCGATTCAGAATATAATAAACACAGAGAGTAAAGGTATTCGTAATATAAGAGATTTTATTTAAATTGAGAGTGTCTAAATAAAAAAGAACTAGATTATCTAGATCTACTCGTCTTCTGTGCGGTGTTCGTCTGCCCTGGTTAGACCTACTCGATGGGACATACTAAAAGTCGGACCAGCTCGGACCCGCATACACAGTCCTGGACCAAGCCTTTTACAGGGTATT
>JAODUP010000092.1:697500-701363 GCA_025642065.1 Paralvinella palmiformis | reverse complement strand
TGGGTTCGAATCTCTGCATATCTGAAGAGTGTTTCATCTTTGACTTCGCTTCAGCCCATTTAGCCTACCATGTGCACAAACGTGACCGTAAAACATCAATCAGCATCAGCCCTGGGCACTACATAAATGCCAAACATAAACGCTGACCCAATAACTTGGGTTTGTTATCAAATGTGTTAATAACAATAATTAATACTTCTATAAATATCATTGTTTAACACATAATATTATTGCAATATCATATAGTAGCTTCATATTCATATTTGATAAACAGATTAAGGTTGGTGTTATTGTTGCGTGAGTACACTTTCGGGGTGTCAGTATGTGGTAGCTGAACCAATCTACTTGTAAGATAGTGAACAATCAAGACGGACAAACCAGCGACATCTGACTTCCTGGCTATAGGCATGCAGCGAGCTGACACAAAGTGTTAGGCCGTGCCCTACAGCGACGGCCTGGGGTATAAATTCCCCTTAACAAACAAAAAAAGACACAAAGTGTCGAGTTGTTCTCATTTATACAAAAAGTTCATAATTTACGCCGAAGGTATACCGTTATGTGTCCATGGTTCAAGCAAAAAAAAACAGATAAATTCGCTTGTTTGTTGACAGATGTTGTTACTCTGTGTAGAGAGCTTCCACGTTTGTGAAATGATTCAAATAGTCCCATCACAGTGAATTCTGCCAGTTTACCCAAAATGTGTAACACACACACACACACACACTAATAATTTGTATATAAATATGTAATACTCTATTTGAATGAATTATATTTTGACTATAAATAAAATGCCGAAATAAAATTAAATCGTATATTGTGATACAATAATATAAAGAATATGTGCACGTGACCAAATTAGATTATCCAATTATCAACATTCAGTACATCACGTTAGAAGTCGTTCAGGATCCACTCAGATCAGACTCGACTGTTCCAAATATATATTTCAGATAAGAAATCGTGACCAGAAATCGATTATATTAAAACTAATCAATACAGAGATAGGGTGATTTAGCTAGTATGTGATTATGGCCGGACTATGAAGGTAAAATGACGATTAATAAGTCAAAATATCAAGTTTATGTCTTCGTGGTGATATCCATCAGGTGATGACCAAAACAATAATGACATTCTATAGATCGATAGGATTCCATCGTAAATGAATGACTTTGTTCTGGAAGATTATTAAATTTGTTTTCAAATAATACATTTTCTTAATTTTTTTTTAACAGGATGTGTCCATAAAGAGTTAATTACCTTTCGGCCAAATGACTCGGGTGTGACCAGAGCTGAGGCTAAATAAAGCACTCACTAACTCAATCAATCAATCAACCATTGAACTTTAGCATACAGAATAGATCAGTAGAAAATGGATATAATAATTTAAATTACATGTCAAAAGTAGACATTATTTATTTAAGTGTTTCAAATGTTGTTCAGAGTTTGGTTCTTTTGGTTTTTACGACGACACAAACATCTTTCACCATAAGATTAATGTACCAATTAACCGACCATTACGCCATCTAGCGTCAGTAATTAACATAGACAACATTTCCGCTGATGTCCGTGACAGGGGAAAGATAACAAAAATTGAATTGAGTAATGTCTTCAGTAAGATCTTCATAATATCTGTCAACAATAACTTCTGTATGTTGATTTTTATTGTTATCACGACAGCCATATTTTTCAGGTGTCGCTGAGTTGACGTCGTCCCTTCGAAACGATTCACTGACAATTAACAGTATTTATTTAGAACATAATTAATAATGGCCGAAATGGCAATTATTTTACGTGGCTTCGCTACCCCAAATGAGGGAGACGTATATCGTCTGTAACTTACTGCTTTTTTAGAATTTACAATAGATGACATATTCGGCGGAGAAAATCTTGCCAGTGCCTGGTTGGATGATAAACTCATCCTACTATAGTGCCCCGGCCGGGATTAGAATATTCGACCTCCCGTACAGCATGATCACTAGTAATGAAGGCCCACGCTCTTACCCACAAGAGCCCATAGAGGCAATGTAGACTACCATTGTTGTCATTACCTGATGTTGTCTATCATTACCCAAAAATCCATATTTCCAAGTTTTGTATTCCAATAATTTAAAAACAGTCAAGGAATATTAATCGTTTCTCGTTTTAATTTTGACATCAGGAGGCTAATACAATCTTCTGTTCTAGCTTCCTCACGAGTTCATTTAATTTATCTGATCAATGCTTTTTTATCGTTATTTATGGTACGATGGGAAGCTTGTGTTTTAACCCGAAGTCTTTATACCATTCAATATCCGTCTGCTCTGTTTGTGTCTTACTTTCAGACTTCCTCTTTTTGTCTTACGCTGAGATCTTCCTTCAGATATTGCCCTCCCGATTATGAGATTATCAGAACTTTCTTGGTGGTTTTGACAAGATTCCTCAGCTCTTCTTTCCCAGTCCTCCTCTTGTCTTGTCTTGTTGAAGTTTGAGGTAGAGACCCCTGGCTGTCGCCCAATGGGCTCAGCCCCCTGGTGTTAATTTATTGCTGTCCTCCTCCAGTTTTCTTCCGTTTTAGATAAGGGTCACCCTCCGACTGGATAACGTTGGGTACTTCCGGATCAGTATTAATGTGGTCATGTTACTGTTGTGATCGAATCTTTTTGTATTTCGGTCTCACACGGCGCTTACATTCGCTTATACTGAAATTATGGTCGAAAACTAAAAGTTTCACCTCAAAAAGGTAATATCGCCCGAATTCCGTCGCGAACGCGCCACCTGACGAGAGTTATAAGAACTAAGGTAGTGAGTCGCGATGCTAAACCTGTGAAACCGTAGATCATTTTTCACAGTCTATTCATCATTCAATCTCATAGAGCAGTCGTTCAGAACTATAAACAAAGTACCTTTTACATTTTGCACAGTCGTCATGTTTTGGGAGGGCCGTATTAACCCATGGCCGCACCTCTAGGTTTGTAGGTATCTCGGGACTCCCTTCGGTACTTCAGAACTTGATACTTGTATGGTGGGTACTAGGCCGCAGTACATTGCCCTATATACATTTTGCGGGTCTCCTAAAAAAATTCTACTCACAGTTTTAAAATACTAGTCTATTTAAGGCTTCTCAAATTAGTCAAAATGTCAATGTTATTTATTAAAATCAATTTCAGTCAGAGATATATTTTAATTTTAAGTTACAGTGGTTTTAAAACTTGCTTTGCTAGTATCTCACATCCCACAAATTTAATCGAGAATCTTCAGAATGTGACGTCATGTTTAATAAACATAGACGCCAAACACTCGCCGTGGCCTTGTTTAAAAATGCCTTGTTTAACCAGTGTTATGTGTTCTATATTGTCTTTGTTAAACGTATAAAATGGCGTATTGTGCCGTATATAATTGTGCAAACGGGTCTGCCAGTGGATGGGGTATGAATTCACCCCCCCCCCTCCCACAAACAAGACTTGTTAGCGTGATTGGCTGCGAAACTTGAACAGAGCGCAGTAGAAGCCAACTTGCCACAGCAAGCTCTGCGGGAGACACTTTGAGGAAGGGATGTTGGTTATTTCGCCGTCTATGGCACGATCAGTTGGATATGACAGTATGTGAGTGTCAGACTCACAGAGGATGCCATTCCAACTATATTCGACAAACTGGATGATGCTAATCAGCAGTTTGATGGAGAAACTGAATAGAAAACGGGTACGTATGAGCGATAATAGGATAATCTCGGGAGAAAAACTATTGGACATTCACCAGTTCACGCATTCCTGAATAAGTAAAATCTCAACTCACAAGGGAGTATACAACGCATGCCGCCACTATAGGCGCAAAGCGTTAATCAAACACATAGCCATCGCGTCTTGTCAGGTACTCATTTATTTATG
>JAODUP010000092.1:642500-692500 GCA_025642065.1 Paralvinella palmiformis | reverse complement strand
ACGAATTGCGGCCGGGGACGTGATTATTACCATAATATTAGTATATTTACGATGGGATCACGGTGCACGCTTCTCGCCGCTGCGTTCTGTTATTGGGCCGTATCGTTCGGGGTGATCCAGTATTCCAGCGGACAACGCGGATTCTATCGTAAGTATTCCGATTTCGTGTCTCAATTTCGGCATAAACCTCCTCGGCGAGCGAATTGCGAGAAATAGTGGAACTCTTGAACTTGTCGATGGAATAGCGATTATTGGCCTGTTGTTTCGAAGGTCGGTTAATTCCGACGAAATGTATATCACTCATGTACTGATTCTCTTCACGGAATATTAGCTAATTTATGCAAATTTATATAAAAATTAACCCGCTTTAGAGTTGATTTTCTCTTCTTTTTTTTCACCGTTTATCTTTATTCTTGTTTTCTGATATAATTCATTCATCGATTTTAATCGGCGATTCTTTCATAAAAGAATATCGCAAACTGATGCTCTTTTCTTCCACGAATTCAAAGGATGGGTCGCAATTTATCTAGACGCACCTTGGGGGGGGGGGGGGTTTCACACGCGGACGCTTGGTGGCGTTCGTGATACTTTTTAGGAACGCTTCGCGTTTTAGCAATTACAGATACCGATTTAATTGATATTTCTATAAATACAACGAACATCGCAGTTCTATAACTTATTCGCCACAACAGCGGTATTCCGACATATTGTTGGCTAGCGTTTGCCGTCAGACGGCAGCTGTGTGCGAAGTTTTTCTTCTCGTAGAATCGAAACAAACAACCTTCCTCCCCCTCCCCAAAAACCACCAAAACAACCAAAAAACAACACCTTTGCGGGACTGAAACAACTGGTCCAGTGTCGGGCTGACAGTTAAATTGCTGGCTGTGATTTGTTTTGGTATCAGATTCTCATTCGAGATTATAATCGCATGAGCGCGTTTATTCCATCGACAAGTGCACTAAGGATGTTACATTCATCAATAGTCATTAATCGTTCCAGCATGGGTGCCCGTTAATTGACTTATGAAGCACAAAAATATCACCAAATAAGCAAACGAACCAAAACAAACTAACATACATTTACATAATAAATAATAAATTAAAATATTTCATATAAAATAAACAATGTTACGGAATATTACACCAAAAACCGTGTCGTCTATTCATAAAATTGTATACACCCATACGTACACCTTTACTAGACTAGATAATAAATCAAGATCATCACGCAACATCAATCGTCTTTGTTACTACGTATAAACACCGGATGACGACCGGTTCATTTGACCTGTCTTCGACGATAACAACAAACTTGTCGGTCCTCACGTGAATTCTCTTCCCAACTCCCAACAATGAGTATTTATTACAAGATGCGATCTACTGCAGAATGCCGACGTCCAGCCGGCGGCAGGGAACATATTAGAAGATGACACTGTGTCACGAGACGGGCTATAATGGGTTATAGTTAGGCCTATATGGTGACACACTGTCAACGTGTAATATGTGACGCATGTACATCGTGTTAACATGTTGTCATTAGCATTATTATGGAGAGAGAGGGGGGATAAATTAAAAAAGAAAGACAGGTGTCAGTTGGCACACGCGCATATGTAAGGACGCGCACGTCCACATACGCAAGCACACAAGCATGCACACTTTTAGGGGATACGAACATATGCCCACTGCCCCCCCCCCAGTCCAAAAAGGGTATAGGTGGATATCTCCCTCTCGAAGTGAATCGTAAGATAGCAAATAAGCCCCCCCCCTCCTCCCCCCCCCCCACAGTTGAAATCTTGGCTAGGACATCTGACCCCCAGTAGAAATGATGGCATGGAAAACGTTTACCCAAAATTAGAAAGTGCAGAGTTGGACATCTCTCCCAGTAGAAATGATGGCTAGGAGATTCCCTCCCCCAGTAGAAATGATGCCTAGGACATCCGATCCAGTTCAAATGACGACTAAAGATCCCCTCCCAGTTAAATGATGGCTGGAGAATCCCCCCCCAGTAGAATGATGATAGGACACCGCGTCAATGACGGCTAGAGATCCCCGTTCAAAGTGCATGCGTTCCCCCAGTAGAAATGATGCCTAGGACATCTGAAGTAGTAGAAATAATGCTAGGATATTTCCCCCCTCCCAGTTGAAATGCAGCTAAAAGATCCCCCAGTAGAAATGATGGCTAGGATATCGGCCCACCAGTATTAATTATGGTAAGGACACCTCCCAGTAGATAGGGCAGTGTAGGACATATCTCCCCATCTCGGTATAAATGATGATAGCTAGGACATCTCCCCCCCGTAGAAATGGTGGCCAGTATTTACCCTCCAGTAGAAAGGGTAGAGTAGGACATCTCCCCCCAGTAAAATGATGGCTAGGAGAACCCCTCCACCTGTAGAAATGATTGTTAGGATTTCCCCCCCCCCAGTAAAAAGTCCACTCGTTGTGTCATTTAATAGTTTCACTTAATTATCTACTAAATTAACTCTTTACTCTAAAGAAGTGTTTGTGTTTATATAACACATTTTAAAAGATGTCTGATTATCTCGTAGTATGAGAAGAAAAAAAACTAAATATTTTAAACAACTTTATTTCCATTAAGATTAAATACTATGAAAAAAACACATATTTACTCAAATAAATATTTATATCACACCATATTTAATGTTTAAAAAGCCAATTTAATGTTTAAAAATCACATTACAAAGGACACTTTCTATACACATGAAAGAAAGGAAACTACACCTTTTCAGGACTACACATATATCGGTCAATAAAATATGAAATTTACTGATAATATTATATGCTTAGCATTTGGTTTGCTGAATATCAACAGACAACATTTTAAAATATTTATCTTATTACGCCAGAAAATAGGGCTTGATATTGTGGGATAATTAAATGAAAGATGAAGCCTTAAATGTAAATAAGTTATTTTTTTAGTAGATCACTGGATTTAGCCCATTTGTTTCGGAAAGAAAGAAAAACCCACCTGAAAGTTTACTTTAATTGTAGATAATTACATGAAATTGGTTCAGGTGTTATTTCAACAAATTTTATTTTGTTAACACACACAACATAGACACCCTTCCCACCCTGTCCCCTCCCCATACTTGCCAACATCTCTTTCTGGGAGAGGGAGCGTAACCAACATTTCTAATGGACGAAAGATGACCTGGCCAACATTTCTACTGGGGGGGGGGGGAGGGTGATATCTTAACTTATATTTCACTTGGGGCAGATGTCAACTAGTGTAATTTTGGATTGGGGTGGGGGGGGGCAAGAATCCCGAGGAGCAAATGTCCCGAGGGTTTAATCAAAATGAGAAACTGATGAAATGAGAAACAAAACTATAACAGAAAGCCAAACAGAGATACATATTCAAATAATGTGTGTGGTCGTGCGCATTTTAGGGTACATATATAAAATGGCACTTGCTCAGAACATTGGGAGCAATACATCCATAAAAACCTGTACTTCGACAAATCAATAGATACATAAATATATACACGTATATGAATAAACTTATACAATGATAATACACCTGGCTGACTTAACAGTTGATGGGAACCATACTATCTTGGTTTTTCCCCTCGTATCAGATATGTCACCCCATCAAAAAGCTGAAACACCTACACGACACCTAATTTAGCACCACAGGCTGCAGTAAACAACATGTTCCCGAACACAGAAATAGCATTGAACATACCTGATTGGCTAAAGCCAAGCCAACACGTCATTTGACAAACACCACAAATATACTGGCTGCGGCCAATAGGGGAAAGTCAGGGATCTCTACCCGAAATTTCAACAACAGTAACAACGACATTACCAATAACAACAACAATCGCACATAGTTTCCACGCCATTTACACAATCCTTATATCGCTGTAGCTACGAAGACGTCGAGTCGTTGTTTCTCCACGCCGGGCATCCCCCGTCTGGATCTGAACCGGTGCGCTCGCAACACGGCGATACTGATCCGGGAAGCTATCCAGGGCATCAGTCGGGATCCGCGCCAATGCTACTACCACAGCGGTGACTGCGTGGAGCCAGTACCCGCTGAGACCGAACTCAGGTTGAGAGAAGCTTGTATAGGACAACAATCCTGTAGTATTACTGTTGGTGTTAGTTGGCTGAGGAGCTGTACAGACTACAGTACCTATAACTTTGTCATATATCAGTGTATACCGAGTAAGTACGACTACCATGTCATATATGGATGATCCGTCATATCGTATAGATGATCTATCATATCGTATATAGATGATCAATCATATCATATAGATGATCCTTCATATCACATAGATGATCCGTCATATCGTATAGGTGATCCATCATATCGTATAGATGATCCATCATATCGTATAGATGATCTGTCATATCATATAGATGATCTGTCATATAATATATGGATGATCCTTCATATCATATAGATGATCCGTCATATCGTATAGATGATCTGTCGTATTATATAGATGATCTGTCATATCATATGGATGATATATCATATCGCATGGATGATCTATCGTATCACATGTGTGATCTATCATACCATATGGAATATATAGATGATCTATCATATTACATAGATGATCTATCATATCATTTAGTTGATCTATCTATCATATCGTATAATATGATCTATCATATTTTATAGACGTTTTAAGTCGATATCCGGGATTTAAATTATTGTACATTACTTGAGTTAATTTGGGGTTATTTCAGCAGAACTGAATTAAAATATGTTATCAATTTATAGTAAAGATAGTTTACGTGATTTGTGTGTATGTGTGTGTGATTTGAAATTAATACACCCGTGGCATCTTTAACCTACGTAATATACGTGGTTTTGCCTAATATACGTGGGTTCGATCAGTGTACACGACATATTTTATAATTAATATACGTTGAATTCAATCTGATTGAAGATTCCCCTATCGCGACCATTACCTTATTACGACAATCCCTCTAGAACTATATTATCGTATATTTATATTCCCTTATAACTATCCTTTCCGAACACAACTTTTCCCTTATAACTATATTCTCCTAAAATTACCACTTCCCTATCCAGACCATTTCCTTTTATCAACCATTCTCCTATAATGACCATTCCTTATTCAACCCATTACTCTATTACTACTTTTTCCCTCTAACTATAATTTTCTTATTATCTGAATTCTCCTATACCGACAAATTCCCTATACCAATCATTTCCCTTTAATGGCTATTCCTTATATTTGTCAATCGTGTACACTAACTATTTCCTTATACACCACTAATCCCTTATAAAGACTAATCGATGTACCCGTTATTTCTCAATACTGGCCAGTCCCCCCATACTGACGAGTTCCGTATACTGACCAGTTCCTTATGCTAACCAGTTCCCTATGATCACCAGTTCCCCATCCTGACTAGTTTCATATTCTGACCAGTTCCCTATATTGACCAGTTCCCTATATTGACCAGTATCCTATCCTGACCAGTTCCCTATATTGACCAGTTCCCTATCCTGACCAGTTCCCTATCCTGACCAGTTCCCTATCCTGACCAGTTCCCTATATTGACCAGTTCCCTATCCTGACCAGTTCCCTATCCTGACCAGTTCCCTATCCTGACCAGTTCCCTATATTGACCAGTTCCCTATATTGACCAGTATCCTATCCTGACCAGTTCCCTATCCTGACCAGTTCCCTATCCTGACCAGTTCCCTATCCTGACCAGTTCCCTATATTGACCAGTTCCCTATATTGACCAGTTCCCTATATTGACCAGTATCCTATCCTGACCAGTTCCATATCCTGACCAGTTCCCTATAAAAATATAATAATTAACTTAGACCATCAACTAATATTATTAGGTATCGTTCGTTAGTTAAGTTGAGGAGGAATCAAAATTATTAATCACTCAATAATCTAATAATTCTTAAATATTATTATTTAACTGACTCTATTTACAAGAGATTCTAACCGTCTCTTTGTTTCCAATTTGTTTTTAAAATCTTTCCTCTTCTCACTCGACAAAGACGAAGATGTACTCGATATCTGTGAGCAGAGAGTTGTATCTAAGGAGAGACTAGGTTTTATCAAGAGTCCACGCTATCCACAGAGATATGATAAGGACATCAGCTGTCAGTGTAACATCACTACCGAGAGGGATCAGAAGATATTGGTACAGTTTCCGGATTGTAATCTCTCCTGGAGCGAAGGATGCCGAGAAGATGTCATCGAGGTTAGTGGCGTGTTAAATATTACAACGACGACAATAACAAGCAATAACAGCAATAACAAGCAATAACAACAATAACAACAATAACAGCAAACCCGCCTCTCCCGTCTGCTACCCCTCATCCTCCTCCTATTACAACAACAACAACAACAACGACAACAAATACTACTACTACTGCTACTACTACTACTCATCAGTGCCAACAGAGCAACTACTATAATTACTATATTAACAGTACTGTGCTGGTGATGATGATGATGATGATGATGATGACGGTGGTAGTGATGATGACGACGGTGGTCGTTATGATGATGATGATGATGGTGGTGATGATTTTGATAATAATAATAATAATAATAACAATAATAATAATAATAATTATTATAATCAAAGTAGCTGATAATGATGATGATATTAACAATAACAACAATAGTAGGTGTTTTATTGCTGATATAATCATTATTGTAACAAATAAAAACCTTTTGTTCAGAATAAAAGTTCGATGTTTAGGTCTCTAATATTGAGATTCACTGCATACTACCATAAATATAGTTGCTGATAACTAGGCCTTTTATACAATCTTTATTATTATTATAATTATTATTATTATTATTATTGTGTTTTTGTTTACCGTATTTATTCCCATATAATGTTTATCAATTATTATATTCTCAGATTGAAGATAATGGTACAGTTATGTCAAGATGTGGTCAACTTCCCACTTACGCTAACATTACCAGTAACAGTAACCAGGTGACTTTAAGGTTTAGAACGGACGAGAGTAGAGAAGAGAAAGGCTTTATTATAGCCGTCGAAGGTAGTATTATAACGTCTACGTCATGACAATGACGTGTATCACACACACACACACACACACACACACACACACACACACACACACACAGAGAGAGAGAGAGAGAGAGAGAGAGGGGGGTTCATATTTGATCATTGTTCTTTCTGTTACTGACATTATAGATTTCTCACTTTTTCCCAATAAATTTTCCCTGCTGATGTTTCATACGCACTAAATGTTTTACTATTACATGCAATGGTATTATTAATCGACGTAGCTCTGGGCCGTCTTGTATTATCGTGTGGTGAGTATGTCCCAGCCTCGAGCACCGCTAGCACCACCACCATGACTACCACCACCACTCCAACAACCACCACCACCACCACAACAACAACGTCAACTACCGAGATGACCACTAATATCAGCGGAACAATTCCCAAGTCGACGGTCCAGAATACGGATCTGGATACAATAACTATAGACATGGCGGATATCGTCATTCAGGAAGGCAGCGACATCGATGGAATATTTGTCTCCAACGAAATGTCCCCAACAAAAGAGTTCTCAAACGTTGACGCTTATTACACGGAAGGTAACTAAGAAATATTGGTGTACAATTTAAATAAAGATTTTAACGAATTTATTTTCATTTCGAAACTAACCTAAATAGACTGTATACAGTGACCTGAAAGAAAATTAGACCGAACACGGCCGCCGATTTGATTGCAAACATGTCCCAACTTCCGGTCGTGGAAAAAAGGAACGCAGACTGCAAAATAAGGTTTATAAACATGGTGAATTATTGTCGTGTCGTTGGTTGCATACGTCCTGGGAGTAAAAGTAATACAAAAGGAATATCTTTTCATCTGTAAGTATAAGGAACACATTTAAAAGAACTGTTAAAGCGGGGTTTTGTGGGAAATTAAGCTTAACTATTATTTTATTTAGCCTATTCGACAACCCGCCTTCTTTCTCTGGCGTTTTATCCCAACTAAACTATATCTACGGACTTACATAAATAAACGACATTTACATATTTTATGGCACATAATAGGACAGGAATAAAATAGATTGTATGTACATACAAAATTATAATGCACACGTCACACTAAATGTCCGTATTCATAGGTTCAAAACTAGAAGCGCAGCCGCCTCAATGGTGCTTTTTGCCACTACCGGAAGTCAGCCCTGTTTGGTCATGGCGGCCCAATCAAACATCAATGACTGCTCGTAGTTTTCTTTCAGGTCAATGACTGTGTATAAACAAATTGTTTACGTTGTATTCTTACGCGTGTATATATTCGCTTTAGAACAAGAGGATACCAAAAAAGAGAAGGACGATAACAAGATACCAGCATTGTGTAAGCAAACGACGAGATTCGGTTAATTTTGCATATAAAAAGCGACTCTGACTTTAATTTTCCCCAATCGTGTTGAAAAATAATTCGAAACCGGCGCAAATATACGCGGCCAACTTCGGTTGTTGTCTGGTATGATAATGCATTATAACCATTTGTTTCGATTTTTTTCAGTCGCCATCGCCGTTGGTGTGGTTCTGACAAGTGTATTAATCCTCATCGGGGTCTTCTTCATCATATGGATAAAGAAGTATGAATCTTCTGAGTTATTATATTTATTCAAAAGTAATGTTAATTATTTTCAACGGTCCTGCAATACGGTCCGGAATAGGGGTGAATATGATTGAAATGTATTTATTAATTACAAACTTGATTAGCCCCATATATATATATATATATATATATATATATACATATACGTGCTTGAATATTTATTGTGGTATATATATATATATATATATATATATATATATAGCTGTAGATCTAAGAGGGTTTATGGTTCCTAATACACACACACCCATACCCTATGCCTAGATCCGCTCAAGGTATGGTTATACTTATAATAACAATGTGATATATCAATAAAAGATAACTCTGTACCCATGTTGTCGTTTTCAATTCCAGAAGGACTCACACGGAAGAGATCAGTAAGTTCCACGAGAGCAGACGACATATTCCGGAGACTGACACAAATACGTCACGATCCGTACACTGTCAGCCTCTATCATCCTGTCACTCTGTCTACGTCACTGACAACAGACAATCGTCGACGTCACATGAAGACAGACAGCAACACGGCTTACGTCATAGCTCCGCTCAACATTCTCTCGGCAAACGTTGTGATTAGAAATTTATAATTTTTTTAAATTTGTATTATTGAAAGGAAAGGTGAACCCCGCCGCGAGAGTATATCGGCTTAATCTAGCACTTATTGTTAGCATTTTGAAGTCTGATGAGTATGAATGTGTGAGAGTGTGTCTGTGTGTTGACAGAGTGTAAAAGGGTGTGTATATATATATATATATATATATATATATATATGCATGGTCGTGCGACAAATACTATAACTTTGACTCGTGTCCTTTTTTTAATAAAAACAGTTTACATTATTACAGGCATAACACCAGTACTATATATATATATATATATATATATATATATATATATTGTTGACGTAAAGTCAAAAGTCCTCTTGCTAACATGGTTATATACGGCTCACCAGCTAGTCTATGATACTTCGTATTGTAAACATTAATATACTCTACATAATACATCTTAATGTAGCACATCATATATGTATATACACGTTCTGTATCATCATTACAACTCAACTGGTCACGGAAAAGTCTTATTTTTTAAATAATTTTGTCTTCTCATAATGTATTTATCATCTTTCCTACTGGAATCTACCAAACAATTCTTCAATGTACTAACTGTTGCCCCAATTTATTGGCTATTAAATAAAGCTAAACATGCGGCGCCATGATTAATACTCTATTGGCACTGCATTCTCAAAGCGATTGAACCTTCTCTCGTTCGATCTCTAAGCAAGAAAATCCAATGCTTTCACTTTCGGTTTTTCCATTACAGTTTAATTTTTCCGCCTTTTCCCGCTCATTCCTGCTCGAGGCAGTTCTGACGTATGACGGGTACTAAATGGTGGAGATATACGCACAACGAGGAGGATGTTTTCCTGTGTCGCATCATCTATTAGGTAGAGATGGTCACAGACAATAGAACTATCATCGCGAACGTCTCGATCCCTATTTTGGCCATCGTCATTTAATAGTTTTGATAATCCTTCTATATATATATTTAGATACACAATATGGAGTCCCATTGTAGACCCCTCTATTGTAAGGAATATATATATATATATATATATATAATATATATATCGAGAGAAATTTACCGGACTCGGAAATAAATATAATTAACGAACGTAGTTATCAGATAAAATATACATGAACGTTTATTTGAGGTATTGAGGACTGTTAGTGCTATAGACACGTGGTAGTCTTCAATTGGCATTTAATCCTGTTTAAAGTATGTACATACTGTCTTAAATCGGTGTTTTCCATAGAAAAAGCATCAAGGCGAATGAGTGACGTCGAATGTGATTCATGAATGCAAAGGAAACCAAAATAAAAAACATAATAAAATTATTACTTATTTTCTGTATGGAATTATTGTTGATATTCTAGTCTTTTATCAGACTTATTGTAATGGTGGCCTTCTAAATTTATTATCTTATCACGATTTCCCAGTCGATTTATCAACATAAACATATCATTGAAGGATATGCACCAATATTTATGTTGTTATCACTGGATGTCTCGAAGTGGTGTCGTGATTTAACTAAATACCAACAATAAAACGTAACATTTTAGATGTGGTTTCTTTCTCTGTGATAATAACATGTCCATTGGTCTTTATGTATTCTATTAATTTCACAATTATTACACATATAGTTATACATATTACCTAATCATCATTTGTCAGTGTCATGTGTATCCATCATGCGAGCAGCTTCTTCACATCTTAGCGTTTACTTGTGTGTTGTGTGTGTGTGTGTGTGTGTGTAAAAGAGCGTAAATATCTCAATAAAACATATACCTATATGAGTCCACAGATATCTAGTTATCCACACAACAACAATAATAATAACAACAACAATAATAATAACACTACTAATACTATTACTACTAATAACAATAAGAACAATAACAACAACAACAACAATAATAATAACACTACTACTACTACTTCTACTACTACTACTAATAATAATCATAATCATAATAACAATAAATAATAATAATAATAATAACACTACTTCTACTACTACTACTACTAATAATAATAATAATAACACTACTACTACTTCTACTACTACTAATAATAATCATAATAACAATAATAATAATAATAATAACACTACTAGTACTACGACTACTACTACTACTAATAATAATAATAAATACTTTATTTTAATTGTACGACTCATACCAATAAGTGCTACTTAAACTTGTTTACAGTTAAATTACATATTGACATAGTTTATATAATAATAATAATATGTGATATTTATATAGCGCCCTATTCAGCTAGAAGCTGCACTGAAATATTATTTACAATATTATTATCCCTGACTCAGACCTGTTTCCACCCAGCACATATCTCAACCCCCAATGGAGCATATAACGCATGCTGCCATTATAGGCGCAAAGCGTTACCGACACACATAACCTTCGCGTCCTGTCAGGTACTCGTTTTTATATGGATGAGTGAACCAGTCGCCACGTGACGGCATTGCAGCTGACGGAGCCTCGAACCCGCGACCGTTCGGCTACGAGTCCTACGCTCTAACTCACTCCGCTATCACGGCTCAATTATATTATAGATGTTATAGAAATTAATATTTATGACATTAAAATTGTCAGTTTAACTAACATGAAACAATAAAAAACGTTCAACTAAAAACATATCAAGTAAAAAAAATATTACAATAACACATTCGATCAGATGGATGTAGTGATTGTTGACGTAAGTAAACGATTTGTTATCACAAATTGGTCATTCAATACGAGACAAAACACATTTAACATATGTACACAGAATTAATGTTAGCCAATACATAACTCAGCCAGACCCGTATTATTATCCATAGGACTGACTAGGCTGAATAATTGGACCCCGCAGGGAGTAGAAAGCCCGTCAATTTATTTTGCCGATGCTCTTATGGTTAAAGGCTCATTTCGCTCTGAGTCGTAGCGATAAGTGTACACATGTACCTATCTATTTGCATCCTCCCACACTTTGTGGAATAGGTTGCCGGCACATATTAGAAATAAGTAATTTCTTAATTTTTTTAATCTCTTCTAAAACACACCTGTTCAAGGAAATTAAGTTTAGACATATTATTTGTAAATATATTTCACTATCTCCTTATATATATCAAAATATATATATATATATATATATATATATAATATATATACGATATATATATATATATATCTATATATAATCATATATATATTTAAACATATATATATTGTATTATTATATTAATATTATTTGTACACGCTTTAATGTATCTAGCAGTACTTAATTAGTTTAATATAGTATATAATATAAGATTATTGTATTTTATATATTATTTAGTATTAGTAAAAATTATTACTATATATACAGTATATTAGTCAAGAAAATATTAGTAGTAATTTACTAAACGTTTCTTCTGATATTAATCATTTGTTTCCATTTTTCTTAAAAAGTGTATTGACCAAAATACAGTATATTACAACAAAGATACTTCACCACATAATTTACTAAACTTCTCTATATTAATCTATTTCCATCACACACACACACACACCACACAATAAAAATATAATATATAAAACACACACACACACACACACACACACACACACACATAATATATATATATATATATATATATATATACAACACCACACATCAACAAACCATAATATATATATATATATAATAATAAATAAATATATAAAAGATACTATAGTTGAAATTAATAATTATATAAAATACTGAAATACTGGATAAAGTGAATTTTTAGTAACGAGAGTTTTTAATGACACAAAATATTTTCTTCTTGGCAGTCTTCGCAAATAACCAATAATCTTGTATCCTCCGCGCTCGCGTGTATGTATATATATATATATATATATATATATATATATATATATATATATATAAACATACGACCATGTATAGTTATTAGTACACCAACATTTTATATTTGGTATTTTTATATATGACAGTCGGGATAATGAGGCAGTGAGTTGCCGGCTTTGTTGCCCATCTGTAAAGAAGTCAGTACAGTGCTATACGAGTGCGGTCGTTTATTATGCGGTGCGACGACCGTGCTTCCATATACATATATACCTACACACAATGCATACATACATATCTACTACAGCTATTATATGTATATATACTTCACGTGTCTTAAGATAAATGACTCGTTTGCCGAGTGACCGGCAATAACCCGAGGAAAGACAGCAGCTATGTGTTTAGAAATGAAAACTCGCCATAAACGATTACGTAACGAGCGAAATATTTCCGGGCCCTAACATAACATCACGTGGTGGGCACCATCACGCGGTGCCTTAGGCCGGAAACGAAACACCGTCACATCGCGGCTTGTCACATGTAAATCTCCGCTAATTGACCTCTAATGACTCGCTCCGGGCCGAGAATCTGTCATAACGTCCAGCTCAGCTCAGCGGCAACCATTGACCTGATCTTTCAGGTCAATGGTGGCAATTTTTCCGAGCCGGGAGAAAACGAAACACCAGATGTCGTCCCACGTGGTGCGGCCATTACATAACAGGTGGAAATAATGGCCGCCAAAAGGCGTCCATTTCTCTGGCGTCGCGTCGCCTTATCAACGAAGTCAGTTTGCCATTTTTGATCGACGGGAGAAGGCGTTCGACGGTGTTCGACCGTGAAGTGAAGTCGCTCAAACATGTCTGGACTGTTTGCGAGGATGCGTCGTATGTCATAACGTAATCGATCGGTGCCAGTCGGTCATGTACATCGGTCCTTTACGGCTTGGAATAGCGAACACCGAACTCCACATCATCCTTTGTATCTGTTGCTTGCTTCATCTAGTAGCGCGCCTTCCGTGTAGCGAGTTGGAAAACACGGACAAGCCAAATTACCGCGGTAAGGCTTTTTTTATATAAGATAAGATCAGATAAAAGACCATCTTCGTATGAAATACGCCGGTGCATCTTAAATAGTATACATCAGTACAGTAACAGCAACAACAAACAATATGTAAATATTTTGGTGTAATGAAATAAGACCAGAACAATGTGTGATACATATATATTTTATATTTGGTATTTTTACTATTATATATATATATATATATATATATATATTTTTGTGTGTGTGTGTGTCTCTCTGTGTTCTCTCTCTCTCTCTCTCTCTCTCTCTCTGTGTGTGTGTGTGTGTCGTCTGTGTTGTGTGTTTTGTGTGTTTGGGTGAGGCGACTTTTCTTGCTGAGACATGTGTAATGTCTCACCAGTCCCTGGTGTGTGTGTGTGTGTGTGTATGTGTGTGTGTGTGTGTGTGTGTGTGTGTTGTGTGTGTGTGTGTGTGTGTGTGTGTGTGTGTGTGTGTGTGTGTGTGTGTGTGTGTGTGGAATAGTAATGGAACACTAAAATTATTTCAGTGTCTTATTATACAGAACACATGTAAATATGTAATCATTATAACAGTGAAAATCAGTAGATAATAAATACAATGGGATGACAAAAAGCAGTCAAAGAATATAAACTTATTAACTGTTTATAAACTGTTTTATAAATATGTTAGATGGGGGGGGGGGCGTAATATTTTATTTCGTCTTTCTGGGATATAAAGCACATTTAGTTAGAACCATCTATAACAACACGAAGCCGTGGAATACTTTTCTATAAAACCCAAGGTAGTATTAAGAAGAAAGAAAGAACAAAATATTTAACATCAAGATGGGAACATCTTTCGGCATTTATTCGTACTATTATATAGTACAATGTACGTATATAAAGGTTTTCATGTGCAAACATTACTAAATAAGAGTCCAAAACAGTGAACATAAAAGTTAATGTTACCAAGCAACGCACAAAAAAATGTAAAAGCTCACAGGTGTCGATCATTGGCCAGTCAGCATCCAACACGCCATCTCTTAGAAGATATAATTCATTTATAGCTGATGAAATACAACAAATTTCGTTTTCAACAGTATTTACAGAGTTTAACTTATTTTTTAATTTGCTCATTGACTGTTCAAAAATACTTCCATTATTATTCAATTGATAAAGCAGATATTTTCTGTTAGGATCCAACAATTGACTTGGAATGTTCACACACCTTCGCACATAATGATACGATCCGATTCTTACTGTACATTGCACAATAATAGAAAAAGAAGTAAATGTTCTCAATAATTGCATATCAATATTTACATACCCGAACACATTTTCCCCAGCACAATAAAACTTATTAATATATTCGTGTGATAAACTCAATATTGGATAGCCATAACAGCTTGTAAAATAAGTACGAAAGATAACATTTCTAATATCGCTACTGTTACCAAATTTAAATGACATAATTTGTTCTCATCTAGAGTTCACCAATAACTTTATTGATTGATTTTACAATTAGAATCGGAAAATCATCCACATCCCGACCAAGATGCTGGACAGAATGATATATATTTATTATATTACAATTCAAAGTAAAGTTATCAATGACAACAATATAGCGCGGTTGGGCACAGATCTATAGCACCTGGGTTCAAACCCCGACTGGGCTATGTCAGAAAGGTGTTTCATCTTTCACTTCGCCTCATTAACGTTGGAGGTCGCCCGGCCCATTTATCCTGCCTTATGCACAAAGGTGGCCGTAAAACGGGAACATCTGCATTTTTATATTTTTCACACACGCACGTCCTACCTGTTAAATGTTCTACGCCTATTTATTACCTATTCAGGTTTGTACAAAGCTAGTATATGTTACGGAGTGGCCGGTCAAGCTTCGATCACGGTACGTTGTCCTTCGGGTACCACCATCAGCGTTGTCAATGCCTTTACCGGGATCGCGTCACGAAACAAGTGTTCCTATCAGCCGCGTGACTGTATCTTACCCGAGACATCGCGTCTGTACGCTCACTGTACAGGCAAAGAAATCTGTGAAGTCACAGCCACATACCTGCCTCAACGACGAAGTAAGACTACGTGCAGAAACACCGGAACTGCTTATATCAACGTCAACTTCATGTGCGTTTCTGTCAGAAGTAAGTAAAACGATATTCCAGTTTTTAAACAATTGTCCGCGTCTGCGCCCGAGAGTGCTAAAACGGAAGTTTAACATTTTAAAGCCCGCACAGAAGTCTCGTTTGTTGTGGCAAAAGTGCGATTTGTGTTTATTTTCTTCGCTTTGGGTACTCTGCGTTGTACTTGGATAGCGGGCGAAACGCGGTGCATTCTATTTTTGGGGTTTCCGTTTCCGGATTAAAGTGTTACAGCGCTCGTATTTATAACAACAACAAAGGACAGATTTTGCGGCACTCCTCATCAGAAAGGCCACCATCATCCCAGACATTATTCTCCCTTTACTTAAGAAAGATCCATACATCTTCCACTAAAATCAGTTATCATATAAAATATATTTTTGATTTATTCTACTTCCAGAGGCTGTGCTCAGGAAGCGACAGCCTGCGGGTAAATCCCCAAACTACACAAACAAAACAGAGTTTACAATTCTAAGGGTAGTCATGACCAAATATTACATCTAACAATATTTATTCAAACACGTGGCTATTGATTCTAATTATCGTGTAATCGCCGAAGCGATATCGTTCTTTATTATGCCGCCATTTTTATATATCGGAAACTATCCCTATAATGACGTCACTCTAGAAATGTGTACGGCGACATTTCGAATCAATCCATCGAGAAATTCAGTTATATCTATTTTTAGTCGGACGAAAGAGAAACACGAGGAATTTTCGCTAGTTTCGGCGTTTATTGAGTTCTGGCTTATAATACGTACAGGTGAAGGCTATATTTATCGGATAGACCTGAAAGAAAACTAGACCGTGCACGGCCGCCGATTTGATGGCAAACAGGTCACAACTTCCGGTGAAAAAAAAGAAGAAGGCACACTGCTAAGATCAGCATTGTTCGGTGTCCACACGCACACACACATTTCTCATCCTCTCTCTCTCTCTCTCTGTGTGTATGTAAAATTTCACACACACACACACACTCAAACGCACATTTGTTTAATTATACGTTTTATATTGACTGTTTTTTTTAACTGTTATTTTAACATATAAATAGAATGTATTTAAATTTTATATTTGTATCAGCTGTAATTGTAATCTATAACTTCTTCTTTATATATTTAGGTGTATACTTTCTGTTATTATATAATTTCGTTGAAAGGTTCTTGCTAGTACGAGTGTTTTAACAAATACACGCAACAATGATAATAATAATTACTATTATAATAATTAAAACTTCTATAACTTCTTATTTAATTACGTTTATATTCGTGTCATTTAGTGCAGCTTTCGGGATATATCTTAATTCGGTTGTACGTAACACATTTTGGGTGATGGAGTCTTTTGTTGTAATCTTGTTTATCTCGGAGTGTGTACCTGTTTGTTTGTTTGTTTGTTTTTATAGAAAACAATCCCGCCACCACGACCATCAACAATACTGATTATTTAACAACGGTGATATACAGTCCCAGCATCCCTACTGTTATATGTGACGAGTCTAATGGTTGTGTCGGTGGTACCTCTGTAGAGGCAATTACTGAGGTCTATCATAACGAAACCACAACGGCTGATGACGTTATGATTCTAACGACGACGCGTCAGCGTAAAGGTAATTTACTCCTGTTGTCGGTTAGAGACCCACCCGCGGCACACGTAAAGTCTGTGGATATTTGAAGAAATAATGCAAAAGTAACAGCTACTATACTGCCGAGTTGTACTTTAAAGGGATCGCCCACCTCCATTTCAAATTTTCAGAACTTATACAGCTATACTCACAAATATCATAAATAATGTAAAAATGTGTAAAGGATCACCCACATATTATATAATCCAGTCCAAAGTACTCATTAATCGACTTTTACTGGCCTGTGGGTGCCGCTATTTTGAAGCTAGACGGAAACCGGAAGCTCTCGAATGCTGACGTCAGTCCAGCGTATCCGGTTGACCTGAAGTCTGTAGAGCCAATACAAAAGCTTGTAAACAAGTGTGAGCAAAGAATTTTTCCGGAACCAAACGGCATTAATGATCTTGTTAAAATTACGTCATGAATGACATACAACCATATCAGTTTGAGCCAGAAGGAACCTGACAAGAGGAAAATGATTCAAAATGGCTCAGATGTTAACGTTCAAGAGAAACTATAATACGCGTCAGTCTAGAGAGCTCTCATGTGACCTCAGAGCATTTAAGTTTTTTCCTTCCCGCCTTCGAATCCGGTACAGCAGTAATCGCAGCCCTCCAGTAATTTGGATTATTTCCCTCTATCTCGGATATCAGGTATATTTCGTGATTATTATTGTGGAATTTTTGGCTACTATTCTAAGCATTACATATTTAAAAAAATAGTTTCTGAGGGTAGACTGTCCCTTTAAGTAAATAAATATATAGTTTTCTTCGGGATTTGACACAGATTTAATATTCCCAAATTACACACACACGCACACACACACGGTGTATTTAATAATAATATGTACCACAAATGATTCTGAATGTACGTCATCTGACTGCAGTACATGACATGTGTGTGTGTGCGTTCATCTACAAATGGGTGTGTGCATTAACAAAGACATCCAGCCAATTATTTGTCCAGTGGCCTTACCACTTCTTGAACAAATACTTATTTTTTTTAGATTCAGACACAGGTCCAGATTCATACACAAACGAGAATGACATCCAGTTTAGTGAGTATTATAATTTCCATGTGTTAGCTTTATCCATTTATGGAACACTTTGAGGTAAATAATGAGGAGCATAATTGATGGGTTAATTTTCTTTCTAGATTTGTTAATTAATTAATTTATTATTATTATGTTATCTAACCATTTCTATGTATCTAACGCATACAGTCTTGATAACATGCGGAGCGACTGCGGCTATTGCCATTGTAGCCGTGATAATGTGGACTTTAATCAAACACTGTAAATCCAGGTATGTAAATACGTAAATTTAGCAATAAACATTAATCTGGACACAGTCGGGATTGATCCGAGGCGATGTCAATGACCTACATTGGCCGCGGAGTAATGCTGCTATCATTATCATGTGCAACATTTCCTAGCTGTAAATCTGGTTGCTAAGAGACGTGCTCTCATTTGGCGAACTACTTCGAAAAAATTCTCTCTTTCGATAGTCATCAATATTTCAACTAGTTATGGCAATGAATTGCGCGGAAAAATATACTGAAATGTTTATGTTGAAGTTACTATTTATTAGACAGTGTGTGCGTGTGTGCGTGTGTGTGTGTGTGCGCGTGTTAATAAAACCTCATTTATAATAATATCATATATCTGACTTCTACGTTATCGCAATAAACATCACTCTTTATTCTCACAGAGATACTCACAACAGCGGGTCGAGCAGATCAGACGTAACAAGTGTCGGTACTGTGTTGGACAATTTGTCATCGGGGAGACAAATTTACCAGAACCCGGTGTTACCTCCAAGAAGACAACAACAACTTCACCAACCACCGGCAGCAGCTAGACAACAAGTCATATATGGCTTGTCGAGATAAATATTTTTTTGGCGGGAGGGGTGGGCGCGGGTGAAAATGCTATGCTCCACCTTAATTATAAATCATATATCTAACTTCCATCCATGTAACGTCTGAACATATTACGAAATAATCTGATTTAACAGACCACCTTAGTTCAGAGACTAAAAAGGGGATCCTCCAATTTATTTTCCTGGAGATCATTCGTGCTAGTCATAAAGGTGATCTCTTAAGACAGATTCAAATGTATAACTGGTAGATGTGTATGCATATGTGTGTGTGTGTGCATGTATGTGTGTGTGCATATATGCTATCAATGATACATAAATATTTAACAAAATTGTATCAATAAAGTATAACACTTTATGAATATTTATATTTATGTGTTGATAGTCACAAATATAATATCAAGTAACCCAGACTTACAAATTATGACACATATATATATATATATATATATATATATTCTTGTATTATAATGAAAATAAATTATGTAGAAAAAAAGAACTTTGTCATAACCACTCATTCACCAGTTTACTCTCCTGTTTGGATACAAAGAATTCAAACAGTCAACAACTCACACTCAAACCAGCTCACCTATACACAATAATTAGATATGTATTAGTGGGAACATATATTGTGTATTCAATTTGGAAATTAATTAGCAGTGTTATCCACTGGCACAGCCAACAATATTTCTTCACCCGCTGTCAGAATAATACAACCTTCTCATCTCTTTCTGTACACGCAATATATTGTTTATATACATGTATGTAACTCTGCTGGAGTTTATTATGCTTGCTGTTATTATGAGAAGCAAGTTAGAAAAATTACATAATGTTTTACAGAACATTACTTGTTATTTATAATAATAATAATAATAAACATAATTGTTAGTATTTATTGCTATACGAAAATATTGATACTGACCAGTATCAGAAAAGAAAACAATATTAATATACTAATTATATAATAATTATACATTATCTTAAATGTGTCTTTTCTAAACAGGAGAAACAATGTAATATCTGTACCATCAACTACCTGTACCCTCAACGACTGAAATAATATCATTTATTAATCAGGTTTAATGAAAGTCAGAACTTCATGAATAGAATTACTTAGTCATCAGGATCTTGCTGTGGACACAGTACTCTGGTTTTGTCATCAAAATTATTCTCCAATTATTACTATTATTATTAATATAAATATTATTATTCGCCTTACTGTAATTGAGCAATGAACGTATATGTCTTTCCAGAAGCCAACAATACTTTGTCCTAACAGAGACCATGACACAGGTGAGACCTGTATATCGTGTGTGTGTATATAAATATATATATATATATATATATATATTTCATTCAATAATTCATTAACAAGACATGAGCAAAATAACATAATTAACGTATCTATAGACACATACAACTCATAAATAAAAGCAGATACTTCATTCCATCATTACTATTTAGCTAAACCAATCAAAAACTTGTTTTGAGCTTTTATGTTTTGACATCTCTAACAATTTTTCTAATCAGGTGAAATTAATTTGATCCATCACCAGATATAATTTAATAAACAATGACTATAGGTAATTTGATCCAAATTATATATATATATATATATATATATATATATATAAAACCTCTACATGTAGAGTCTCTCACTTTTTAGAACAGGTTGTCAAGGGAGATAAAGGTTCATCTTCTCTTGAAAGGTTTCGAGCTATACTGTTCAAAGTTGCGTTCAGGGGGTAAATAATATTCACCATTCAACGCTAGCGAGGGTGCTTTATTAAGTGTACATTATTATTATTAATACGTATATAGTATCTGAATATTTATTTATCATATCATCACCACACGATCAAGCTTCTGTTTTGAGTGAGGAGCCGAGGGATATATGACGTTCATATCATTGTTATATTGTAAACTTCACGTAACAAAATAGCAGCTGGCTGGAAAACATGATCGCAGCTTCATCGTGATACTGTGGCTATGGAAAAGCTATCAAGCTTTATATCACGATAAACAATTCCAAAATGCTACTTGTGACCTTCACCAAATCGCGAATCACTCACTCCTACCAACCATCTTCCACGTGACTAGGCTCACTGATATCTGCAGTAACATCTCCGGAGCCACCGGCTGACTGTACATCCAGACATACGTCGAACTGTTGATCCAGACCGAGATAGCAGTCGCTCATCACGTACAGCGTGTAGATCACCCGACCTTCGACCTCTGGGGTACAGAACGAGACGGGCACGGAGCTCCTCTGTCTGACGTGGGCAACCCGCTTTAGAGCGATCACCTCTCTCGTCTCGACCTCACCGAGTACAAAAATCCACCCTTCGTCTTTGGGCTTTGGAAATTTTGGTGCGAACGCCTTGGATTCTCTCCTTTGCTGCGTTTTGTTCATTCTCATCATGTTGACCCGAAGGACGTACTCTTGGTCGGCCTGAACCGGTATCCAGGCATCCCGTGAGCTTCGTGTGGTTCGTTGTCTTATTTGTTGGGCCGCGGATTTACCGGATTCATCCTGTTCCATCAGAGACAAGCTGATCTGGATCAGCGGCAACCGGCCGAGAACGTCGTACAGCTCGTCGATTTGTTTTTCCGACATGTCGTCGCGGATCATTCGTTTCAGAACGTCCAGCCTTCCCTTCACGGCGCACATCAGCTCCGGGAGCGCGTCCATCACCCTGCCGCCGTCCGTTCGAAAGCAATACAGATGGTACAGCTGCACGTGCGGCAGCGTCAACAGCGCGTTACGGTCCCACCAAGCTCCCTGTATCACCATCTGTATCAGATGTATGACCTGTAAGGTGGTCACCAGCCAGCCCTGGTCAGCGCTGACATCGAGCATCGCCTGTAGCACTCGGACGGCCTGGTCGAGCACGGACTTGGTGTCGGTCAGGTAATCGGATGACGGCAGAGTTTCGCGGCAGAAGTGGGCCTGCAGCAGGAGATGGGTCTTCGTGTGCGAGCTGTCGTACGTGTGCGGGTTCACCTCCAGGGGGAGCCTCTGCGCCAGCCCGCCGTTGATGGCATCCTCGTTGTGTCGGACGGGCAGCTCGGCGTACTCCTTGGCGTCACTCATGATGGTGATCAACTCCGGGATGGAGGCAGATGGCGAGAGCTTGTCTCTGAACATCTTCACCGTCAGATGGTTGATGTAGTAATAGGACGCTATGCGGCCCAGGGTCGTCGGACTTAACGTGGCGTCCTCGGCCTCGACGCAGTAGGATTCCTCGAGATCTATGAGAGCCTTCTCGATGAGACACGACAGTAAGCTGCTCACACTACCGTGATCCGTACTGTCGAGGCCATAATAGCTGAAAGATTAAAGAACACGACTTTTTGTTAATAAAAAACACATTTTTTTGTTAATTAGGAATTCGGTAAAATTATCTTTCCATTAAAACAAACATTCGATGAGTTTGCCAAATGTTGTTATCTTGTAGCAGTTCAGTCGATAGAGATGACATATACTTGTTCAGATGTCCAGGGTTTGAATGATGATTGCTGATGGACATGTTTAAAGACACCTTAAGCCATATAGGATATTTCTTCTTTATTATAGCACCGACTGAATTTTATTTTAAAGAAATAACATTCTGGATCCTAAATATATAATAACAAATTGAGTGAGTGTGTGAATGAGTGAGTGAATGAACTAGCAAGTGAGCTAATAAGCAAGTGAGGGTGGGAGGGAGGGAGGAAGGGCTGAGGGAGTACACTTTTTAATCTGAGACCAAGCAGTAGAACTGTGTTCGGCCAGCTGTTCTTCCAGCTGTAAGTTTTCTAAAGGAAGTAAGACGAATATAAACGGCAGATATTCATGAACATCTCTAGATAACATCAGTAAGATAACCAATTAAGTCTATTTAAGCAGCTGATCGTCAACAATTATAATATAAGACGGATTAAAAATAGCATATTTTTTTCAATACGGACCTGACATCCTCGCAGATGAAGTTTCCAAGAACACATATCAGGAAGGATGAAAAATTCTTAAATATCTGAGAGCGAGCAACCAATTTCTTGGGACTATTGGGGCTAGAGGGCTTGTATAAGTTGGATGGAACCGAATATATTCAGGGGCCCACGCTGCTTTTCGTCTCATAGGACGGCATTTCTGTGGCCGAATCGCTAGCTGACCGACTGCTAGCAGCAGGGTTCAAATTCTCGATTAGCTATATCTGAAAGGTGTTTCATCTTCCATTTCACGGCGTGACCTTCATAGGTCACTAGGTCAATTTAGCCTAACGTGTTCATAAAACTGGCCATAAAACAACTTTATTTACGTTTCTCCTATTCCTGATATTTCTCATATTCCAGATTCTGTAGACACGTAATATGTTACTCTAGTACGTTGTTTGGGAGAGGAGAAGAAGCCGGGGAGAGGATTCTCTCTCTCTCTCCCCTCTCTCTATCAAATAAACATAACTACCATCAGTCTGTAAGAATATCACATTACCCCGTCCCCCCCAAGGGCTGGTCGTTCGTTGAGCTAGAAACACAGCTAACTGTTCCCTTCATTCAATGTCTGTCATCTCAAGATCTGCTTGCTTCAAAGAAATATCCACCTGCACTTATATATTAGGGCGTTAATCAGTGGCTTCTTTTATGAACCACAGCTAATTAAAACTATAACAGAACAAAATATAAGTTTTTAAAGTTATGTTGCAAAGGCCGAAGGGGAAAATACTAGGTGTGCAATTAATGAAAGGGGCAAAAGACCGAAGGAGCAAAAGACCCGGAGGCTGGAGTCCCGGTGGGGGGGGGGGGATTTAAACTGGATCCAAAGTAATCGTCACATTCCTAACTAGGTCACGGTAGTCCGGATCAGTCAGCTAAATAGTCAGATTTTAGTGTACAAGTCCGAGACGTATCCAGGAACTGTACTTATCACCAGAAATCACCGAGTACAGGAAGTATCCAGGAAATCCAGTTATCAACATCGCAATTATCGCCATAAAAGATTAAACGAATTCTGCCTTCAACCAGTCTGTCCCTACATCAAAAAGGAATTCGTTAATTACTAGATAACCTTCATCAATTATGTTGTGTTCGTGGCAATTCGTTTATTAGCAATGTCTCCTGATCAGAGACACGAATAGCATATACTGGATAACGAAACAGGTCACACATATACCGTGTTATCATTAGATAGCGGATTAAGGTGGGGGGGGGGGAATCGCTGGATATATCATATCTACAACACACACACACACACACACACGGAACACAGAAACACACTTCTAGCTCCCAATAAACATCGGTACGTAAACACGAAGCACATACTCGGCACGCAACAGATAATTCAGACGTTTCAACCGGAGTTAAGAAAACAGACAGCCGGCTTACGTTTAGGTACATTATATCTACAGGTATGACCAAAACACCGGGCTCGGACCACCCCAAACCATTCACACCTCGATATACCAGCTATATAAACCTCTAACCGGTAAGCGGATGGGTGGATGAATTGATGGGAGGCGCAGTCTGGATCGAATGAAGGCGCCCCAACTAATGACGTCACACCAGCTCAGACACACTCCATTCACTACAAATAGTCACACATCATAAACAGATTATCCAGCACTTCGTGGATCATGCCGACCTTCACTCGAACACCGAGTAACCTGGCCAGGTACAGCAGTCGGGGAAACATCTGAGAGACAGATTACAGACTTGATGATGACGAACGGAGAAGAGAGAGAGCGAGAGTAGCAAATGGGGAAAAAAATGCGGATAAAAGGAACAAGAAAACACCAAGAAAAAAGTACAAACTGAGAAATAAATGGGTCATTTATATAATACGCAGACAGAATTTTTTTTTGAGGGGGCGTGATTTGCTTTAAAATTTATGATTTGTAATTTAATCTGTTAGAAGTGTTCAATCATTTTGGAGGGGGGGGGGTCTCTAAATATTAATGATCGTTTATTGTCAATAGTTATTTTGAAGATAATCCCTGATCTATAAAATAAAAACACATTCAGGGAGAGTAATCTTTATCCATATTCTGACTCATGGATGTCTAGCCATTGCAGACTTCCTGCAGATAAATGATCATAAAATTCATATTTATGAATATATTGAACTGTATTCTTGTCCATGGCGCCTCCGTGGTCGAATTGGTAGCGGTTTGGATCACAGATCACTACCACCCGTGTTCGAATCTCGGCGTGGGCATATCTGAAGGGTGTTTCATTTTCGACTTCATTACCTTTGGAGGTCGCTCGGCCCATTTAGCCTACAGTTTGCACAAACGTGGCCGTAAAACAACAATCATCAGCATCATCATCATCATCTAGTCCACGTTGAGGCAGTGAGATGCCCTGGAAGATGTCGAGCCATAGATATCTTCCTGAGACATACATCTCTTTTGCCATTGTTACTCTCTCGGTTTGTGAGGGAGTGTAAAGAATAGACAAAGGAAAATCGAACATGGATGCGTTTTTTTCGCATTATAATCTCTTTCTCCTCTTATCTACCTCCAGTACACGGATGATAAGAGGCTGATATGTGGAGTACTAAAGATAACAGTCCATCTCCACATCACTTAGATACCCTTAACTAGGAGTAACACTGTTTTATAATGATGGTGATAATGATGATGATTATATTGGTAGGTACTGCAATGATTATGAGGATGATGATGATAATGATTTTATTGGTAGCTACTGCAATGATTATGAGGATGATGAGGATGGTAATGATTATATTGGTAGGTACTGCAATGATTATGAGGATGATGATGATAATGATTATATTGGTAGCTACTGCAATGATTATGAGGATGATAATGATTATATTGGTGGCTACTGCAATGATTGTGAGGATGATGTTGTTAATGATGATATGATGATGTTGTTGATTATGATAATGATGATGTTGTTAATAAAGTTAATTATCTATTTACGTCGATTAAAACAAACTTTATTAGAATTAATCCCGGATTAATTATTAAAGTTATGACGGCGTAATACTAAACAAATAATATTAATAATGATAAATGAAATAGGTTTATCACGTGACAGTTTAAAATATTTGTTGTGGTGGTAGTTAAAGCGCACACACACACACACACACACACACACACACACACACACACACACACACACACACACATACATACATACATATGTATATATATATATATATATAATGCACAAACAAACAAACAAACAAACAAACAAACACGTACATAGACACACACACACACACACACACAGAGAGAGAGAGAGAGAGAGAGAGAGAGAGAGACTTTGCATAATGCACAATACACAAACACACTAAGCCAAGAAGATACGATGATAAACCGGTTAAGTGTTGATGTCTTTAAGGAGTGTTCCCTCGAGTCTATAGGACGTAAATACTGCCAGCAGCATCCATCCGTTGGCTATCTATTGCCATAAATATGGACGAGTGTGACGTAGTTGGCCGTAGACAGGTGTTAGCCAACTACCTGGCTCCCACTGACAGTAGAAATAATGTATAAACAACAACCACCCATCTCTCTCTCTCTCTCTCTCTGTTGTGTGTGTGTGTGTGTGTGTCTCTCTCTCTCTAACAACTTACATGCTGTGCCAGTATTTTAACCTGGCGTCAGTTTACCTGGAATAGATAATCACAAACAAATGGCACGTTGTTCTTACACTTGACTGAGAACTGTACCAATAGATAACACGGTTGACGATAACGATATGTATATTTGTGTAGAGTAACAGAGAGGGATTATCCGGGCTTGTGTAGGGATTGTGTAGGGATTGTGTCGGTTTGTGTTTAATGATTAAGGATGTAGCGTACCACGTTCGCGTATCACTTTGTTCTGGAAGTGTTACCGATGAGAGAGGTAAGCTGATCCGGGATGATCTCCCGATGTGTTTATTTGTTTGCTCGAATATCTTTATCCGGATACGCTCCGACATGTGTGTGTGTGTGTGTGTGTGTGTATGTGTAAGCTATATGATCCGCACGTCTCTGTTTTTCATCAGCTTATTTCTGAGTGCGTACGTGTGTGCGTGCGTGCGCTGTGTGTATATGTATGTGCGAGTTCTGGAGAGGTAATGACACATATGATCAGATATCATGAATAAGACATTTACCAGGGAACTAAACTAGCATCTATCTGTCTGTCTCTGTCTGTCTGTCTGTCTGTCTGTCTGGGTATGAATTTATTTTCTGGAAGTAACAGTTGAAGTAATGCTAATCCATACACATACAAAACAGAAATATTAAACAAATAAAGAAAGTTCACATTCGCTCATACATATCACTCGCTCGCTCACTCACTCACTCACTCACTCACTCACTCACTCACTCACTCACTCACTCACTCACTCACTCACTCACTCACTCACTCACTCACTCACTCACTCACTCACTCACTCACTCACTCACTCACTCACTCACTCACTCACTCACTCACCACCACTCACTCACTCACTCACCACTCACTCACTCACTCACCACTCACTCACTCACTCACTCACTCAATCAATCAATCAATCAATCAATCACGTGTGTGTTAGAAAAGAGATCATCATAATCAGTAATTGTAATCGATTACATATCTCAAGTAATCATGAATGCCACTTCCAGATGTAATTAATCGTAATCGATTACCTTGGAACTGTAATCGTAATCGGTAATTACTTTTGTGTTTATATGCGCGCGCGCGAGGTTGTTTCGTCTTTCACTTCATCTCATTACCGTTGGAGGTCGCTCGGCCCATTTAGCCTACCTTGTGCACCAAAGTGGCCGTAAAACATCAATCAATCATCATCTTTTGTGTTTATACAGCGTGATCAATTATTCAAGATGTCTTATCGTGCCATAAAATCAATACGACAGTGATTCTTTGGATATTTTCATCATACTCTGAAATAAGCAATTCCTTATAACAAACATCTCTAGATAAGGCTAGTTTCAGCCATTTGATACTTTCAGTTCATTAAAACAATTATATAACCCGTCGCCATATATATCTAGAAGCCATATAAAACATCCTTATGAATATTTGGGTTCTGTCGTTTTCCATTCGGCAATTCCCGTCGGACAGACAGACAGACTCGTGTACTAAAAGTCATCAACGTGTGTGTGCGAAACGTCACAACTCTGTGTGTGCCAACACTGAGCACGCGCACATATTTTATCATTAATCAGCCACGTGGCAGCTAGCTCAAAATGATCTCTGATACACGCTAACTTATAACGACGTTCCTGACGATAAAAAAACACTTAACTTAAACGTAATCTGCACACAAAAATACCCAACGAAGATAATAATCATGGCAGTAACAATATTGGTTAAAAACAACTGATTTAACGTGGTAATTATCCTATTTTTTACATAAACTTAAATTAAGTGGCCATCATCACGCCATACACATAACTGGTTTATATAACGGCAATTATATTCAGACTTGTTTTGTCAAGTGTGTGTGTGTGTGGGGGGGGGGGGGGGTTAATTGTTAAGGGCCGCCGCTGTATGGGGTTTGTTAGTTTCCTACAGGATTTACTGCAGGACATTTGGTTGTCTCCTGATGAGGGGGGTAGATGAGATTGAGGATGATGCCTCATCAATATATGTTTAGCTTTCTCTTCTGTGGGGATGGAATGATCAACTGGGGAGAGTAATTTGTCTGTAATGTTTAGATTAATATCCAGTAGTCCGAGGCATTCGATTAGGTATAGCGGATTAGATAAAAATGGTTTTGAAGAATAAAACAATATATATCCAGACAAATGGCTGATCTATTAAACAGGGTATAACATTACACAAGATACTGTATGTAAATATTGATGTTTTATGGCCACTCTTGTGCACATGGCAGGTTAAATGTGCCGAGCGACCTCCAAAGGTAATGAACTGAAGTCAAAGATGAAACGCCCTTCAGATATGCCCACGTCGAGATTTGAACTCAGCTGGTCCAACGCACTACCAACTAGACCACGGAGGCGCACTGTGTGTTCACACAGAAACAAATGTATATATATATATATATATATATATATATATATATATATATATATAAAACATAAACACATTTATTTTTTGTATAAAGCAGCACATATACAACGAGATTATTAAAAAAACCTGGCTGTATATATACCATTGCTAGAATAGTTCAACAATAACTCTATTGTTACAAGGAAAACGACAACAACTACATAATACATCACGTTACCGGTAATAAGTAACAATACATTCAAACTTAACCGGAGGGGATCATCTAAAATTAACAACCTTTTCCTTGAAAACAAACAATTCCATTTTGCTTTTATGTCAGAAACAGAAAAGGCACGTTTAAAATATCGATTCGTTCCAACTCAACAATATCTCTCCCCCCTCCCCCCAGCCACCTATTCGCACCAACCTATTCGAACACCCGACCCTACGGCTCCCAACATCCCCGCGACTCACTCCGGAGACAATTGGCCGTTCACGGACGACGAACCCCTTCATAGTAGCGCGTTGGAGCACAGATTACTACCACCTGAGTTAGAATCTCGGCGTGGGCATATCCGAAGGGTGTTTCATCTTTGACTTCGCTTCATTAACTTCGGAGGCCCGCTCGGCCCATTTAGCCTGCCATGTGCACAGACGTGGCCGGTAAAACATCGATCATCATCATCATCAATTCATAGAAAGGCGCGCCATCGCGTTAAGGATGCGACCATAACAAGCCATAAACCATAATCAATATACCATCGCCGTATATTGCAAACAAATCGATGTCGGCCGATAATTAACGAACCGGTGTGTGTGTATGTGTGTGTGTGTGTGTTTGTAGCCCATCAACCGGGCGCCTCCGTGGTCTAGTTGGTAGCGCGTTGGACCATATATCACTACCACCTGAGTTCGAATCGCGGTGTGGCCATGTCTGAAGGATGTTTCACCTTCGACTTCGCTTCGTTACCTTCGGGGGTTGCTCGCTCGGCCCGTTTAGCGTACCATGTGCACAAAAGTGGCCGCAAAACGTCGATCATCATCGCCGTCGTATCAGCAGCCATCACCGAGCGCTGACGGAGTGAAGACATCCGACTGTCTGTCTAACCGTAAGGCTGGCGGCTGGCTGCTGCTGCTGCCGGCCGGGCAACGAACTTCGTAGCCCCAATCCCCGGCATAAGGAAAACCCGCTCGGTCATTTCGCCGCAATACCACTACTACCAGAGGCCATGGTAGGCGTTTATGAAATATTCATCCAACAGTAGGAGGCGATCAATAGCACCGTGTTCTTATCTCGGTTCCGGGCTCAGGTAGAGCGAGCAGCCGTAAAGAGGTGCGCGCGCGCGTGCGGAGACATTGCGGTGGGCAGGTAGGCTGGGAGGCCCGACGGGCGGGATGTGGTTGGTTGGGTGGGTGATACGGGAGAGAGAGAGAGACAGATGGTCCCGGTGACCGTATCAGTTATGAATGTTTATATTACGATGTGTTTTTCGTGGCATCTGTCCGGCCGTCGAAGGTTACCATCTGGTACGGGCCGTGCTCGCCACTCACATGATTAGAACATTGATTGTGTTGTACGAGTTTTTAGATAAGAGGCGGCACGGCGCGGCGGCCTGCTGCCAGGTATAACATATATACAAGTATACCCAGGTAGTTTTTACTTTGATCAGTGTGTGTGTGTGTGTGTGCCTGCGTGTGGTATGCGTGTGTTTCTAGCCGTTACTGATAGAGACAACCATTTCCATTCAGGATATACCATGTGACAATGGAATACTATAAAGGCAGCACGAGATGGACAACGTGGATGCTACTGATAGCCAGCACTGTCACGATAATAGATACCGGTAAGTGATAATACGATTATTATCTCTTTAGACACACACACACACACACGCACGCGCGCACACACACACACAATCTGGCAAGAACCCAAACTAGGCCTACGCAAGATGACATTTATATTGTTAAATAATATCGGAATGTGACTGTCAAATATGAGTTACGCTCATAACAATGGGTAGTCCTTAGAATGAGGACTTAACAAGTACAACAATACATAAATAACATGGGAATACTCTGGTAATATTTCTAGAAACAAACACCATATTGTAGATAGACACCAGTCTGTTGCCAAAATCTACTCATTTTTGTACAGACCTTCCTGAAAGTAAATCTACTGCTGTTTTGATGTTCATTACTCCCGCATTAATATTGTTTTACCACGAAGTACTACTATATATTACTAAATCTACTTGATACTCACAGTGTGCCAACATATTAAATATTAATAATAATATATTAGTGAAAGTTTAGAAAAATAAATATAAATCACTTTACCAAAAAACATTATATCTTATCATACATTGCTACATTACTATAAAAATAAAACAATAAAGAACAGATTTGTATTATGTTAAAATGTTTAGCAAAGCTTTGAATACATTTTTAGCCAATCACTTAAGAGTAAATCATGTCAGAAATAATAATAATTAAAAAACACCCGAGAAAACTAATATTAATTTGTATTAAAAACAAATACGAGCAATAATAATATCACGCAATTCATCATTATCCAGCTATCTGTTTCAGTACATCAACATATCTTCCATCATATATCAACATCAAGTCTAATACGTGTCTGTTTGTGTCTGTGCTGGTACATGTAGAGAACCGACATGACAAATTAACGCCTCCGTTATCTATAACAGACATCTGTCTGATAAACAAACACCCCCCCCCATTCCCACCCCGTAATATGTTACGACACAGCAGACAGTGGCATTGTTTCTAGTAACAGACCGTAATGGCTGACAACTGTAAACAATGGAACATTCCTGGGCGGGGACTGCCACGAAACAAAGGCGTTAAATGTCGCCGACGACAAGCAGACACCAGAAGAAGCGAACCACATCAAAGACATTATAAAGAAAAAAACAACGCGAAAGGTCCGCCGCCGACTCGAGCGACCCCGTGACCATCCCGAATCCTACGTGTCTGTCTAGAACGGGACACTTCATTGTCGAGCCTTTCTTCCGATATTATACCTCGTCTGAGCCGTTCGTACGAAAATTATCGGTTCGGATAAGTCTGGCAGCGGGCCAGCAAATTGAAATAAATCTAGCTGATATTAATGCCCAGATATCGGCGATTATCATGACAGCGGCACATGTCGGACTAATGGATCAGTGGTGGAAGGAGTGGCTCGAAACGTATTATCTTAGGTAACGAGCTCCTGTCGTTGAGCTGTTTCCACGATGTATTAAAATCCGTGTCAATTAACGTATCGCTCAGGTATTGGCAGAACTCGAACGTTATTAATATAGTCACCCAGAACAAAAGCCAGCTGTAAACTATTGTGTAGCTGAAACGTGTACTTAGTCATAGCATGTAGAGAGAAATAAATGAATTATGTTTCTTTTGACGTACAATGGAGACTTGTCTTAAAGGCCCAGAGCAGAACCACACGAGGTAACCGTTGTATGACCAAGAAGTCCAGATAGGTTCATTAAAGATTTCGAAGTTGATTTCTAGGGGGATATTTCCCCTTCTGATTAAAAGGTTGGCCTTGTAGGGTGTGTATGTGCGCGCGCGCGCCCACACACGCACACACACACACACACCTACGCACACTCTCACACACACACAAACACACTCAAGCACACACACTCACGCACACAGAGAGAGAGAGAGAGAGAGAGAGAGAGAGAGAGAGTAGCTCAGAATACACATCCATAATTTTCTCTAGAATCATAAATATATATAACTCTAAAGTTTAACGCCGTTATCATATCTGTATGACTCATCAATGTGTACCATTCCGATTATCAGCTTTTCACACACTGGCAAATAAGGCTAACCCAGTGAAGTTATTCCCTTAACATCACAGAGCTCAAGTCTCAAAGTTATTGACATATGTAGATATTAAGATGATAAGCTGTTTCGAAGAAGGGAGCACGAGATTATTCACCGTTAAGAATAAACTGTAAATAAATAGGTCATGGGTTACATTGACCATAGTGTACAAACGGTTTCGAGACTGATGTATCGTATCAATAATAAATATTACGGCTATAATTATTTCTAAAGTGTCTGAGCCATTACGAAATTATCTGACAAACGGTCAACCTTGAATAGACCAAACTGTTCTAACAATATGTCATAACATTAATATTGCACGTGTCAAGCTAGGAAGTCAATGGGTTTCACTGAGCCAATCGATATAGATTAGATCAGTGTAGATTAGATCTACTTTAATAAAACTTGCATGCAGGCGAATAATAATAATTGCATTATGACAAATGTTTGTGTAATATAATTTACAGGATTGGCCGACAATCGGGTTAGTGCTTGCTTCAATCAGATGAAGAAAACGCTGCAAATGTCCTGCTCTGAAGGTCACATGGTCAAGGTCAACAGAATGTTAGAAGGCTTCAGCGAGCAAGGCAGTTGCCACTATACTGAGGGTGACTGTACCTATGAAGTAAAGCACACAATAATTCCATGCATTGGAAGACAACAATGTGCCATCAACCTGCCTTCGGGCAACACGGGAGCAATTATGCACACTTGTGGCACACACAGCACATACATACAAGTAGAGTACACTTGCGTACCAGGTATGTATGAAACAAATGGCGTTAATCACTGACACCTAACTATTACCCAATAATGGCCGATAATAAGAGAAATCAACCTCCCACCAAATCACCAGTAAGTAAAATGAGTAAAGATCGGTGCTGCCGCCTATTGATTGATTACGCGTTTACACTAATTACCATCATCGGTTCGCATTCGCGGACGACAGCCCAATAAATAATTTAGAGACCAATTAACGCCTCCCTCCTCTACATTAACTCATCATAACAGTCGACAGCAGTACGGACATCTGTGACAGACGCCAGCTGACGGCCCAGTCCGGTTACATTATGACGCCCAGATATCCGACCAACTACCCGGACAACAGAAACTGTACGCTGACCATCAACCTGCCAGACAAACGCCAAAAGCTCGCCCTGTACGCCATCGACCTGATGCTGGAGGCGAACAGCGGCAACGCCGGCTGCGACGACCTGCTCTACATGTACGACGGCTTCCGTAGCTACACGACATGCGGGCCCGACGCCAGGAAACAGTTGATGGTCACCATGGGCAACCGACTGCAGCTGACCTTCGAAAGCAACTCGCAGAACAGACAGAAGGGATTCTGGCTTTATTACGAAGGTAGGCAGCCTGTACGTCAGCAAACTTCTCTTTAATTATTTGCTGCTGCCATAAGAACGTCACAGCCTTTCCTATATTCCGTGGCTGACTCAGATATAGATGAATACTTCTGGATGTATGCAGGGTTGGGTTTCTGCCGGCAGAAACTACTTTCTGCCGGCAGCAATTATAATTCTGGAAAGTTCTAAATTTATAGAAAGATTGTGGGATTCTTCTTAAGGATCGCTAGTTGAGAATTTATAAGGGTTTCAAGAACAGAGAAATTGGAAACTGATTTGAAAAACACAATCAAGTTTATTTAGTTGATATTCATACGTAGCATAAAACATAACATAAAAACCGAAGGAAGCCAGTGTAAACAGTCAATCACTAATCGTTTCTGATTAGGTGCACTACAATGTTGAAGTCAATAGTCCAAGTCTGTATGTCCTCTGAGCATCCAATAACAGAGAGCCAACTTTGCTGCCTTGGGCACACCAAGTTGGTTTCGGAGTTTGTTGTCCAAAGATTGAAAACGCTCTCTCATTTGAAGCAGAAGTTCTCCAAAAATCCACCCTTTGACGTAGGCTAGGAGGTATATGCTAACCAAGTAGAATAACCAATGAAAAAAGTAATTAATTGCCAGTTGTTACTGAAATATATGGTCTACTGGACTATTTCTGCCAAAATGATGGCTGAAACCTATTTTTGTCATGGCAGAAACTGACAACTCTGAATGTATGTCGATGGGTTATCATTTATTTATGATGGTTTATTAATGGACAGTGAGAGGAACAGTAGAGTGCATGAAGAGTTAAAATTTCTCGAATACTGTACACGTTCTTAGACCACAAGCTTAGGATAGATCTGGAAAGGGCATGCGACCAGAATTTCAACCCAAAACAGTGATTTGTGAATATGGCAATGGATATCAGAAGTTGCTGTATTAGTTTGATAAAATAAAACATCACATTATTAGTTTAATAAAATAAAAATGTTACTATATTAGCCGCACAAAATTAAATATATGTTACTGTATAAGCTGCACAAAATAAAATGAAAATATTAACTCCGTAAAATAAGAATAAAATGCTATTGTGTTTAATAGCTGCAAAAAATTAAACAAATGTTACTGTAATTAGCTCCTTATCAGTGCCTGTATTAGTAACAACAGCTCAATGACAGTGGACCTCAAACAGTATTAGCTGTGCCACATTTCTTGACACAACAGATCATTACTGTTCTTGGTAAATATTTATTTTACAGCATTTCCATACCTGAACAAGAGTAACATAATCAACAACAATACGACAGAGACAGCAGCAGCATCTGGTCACACAAAAACACCAACAGTAACAATGACAACAACAGTAGCAAGAGATCTCAGCACAACAACGCAACAACACCAGAGATACGACAACAACGAGGACAGATTTCCAATAGGTATGTCACCTTACCCAGACACCTAAAATAGTGTCACATTTGTAAAGGTATCAGATACATTTATTGATCACCTTGTAGGTCATTTCTTGAACACTATTGTATATGTGAGTGCATGCATTCTTGAAAATTTAGCATACACGCTAATGACAGTTCAATCAAGAGATGCTGCTGTTGATACCTTTGGCTTTTAATGGCAGGAGTTTTGCAGGTTGTATTTTATATGTATAAAAATGCACTGCTTTTGTTCGAACTCCATGGCACATCCTCTACTACTGATGCCATCCCAGTTGGCATTTCTGACACAAAGTAAACACACGACTTAATTAAACATTTATTTTAATTCTGTTTCAGGGATATTAGCTGGTGTGTTGGTTGCTGTCTTTGTCTGTCTTATATTGCTGTTAGTCATTGTTCTCTATATGAGGAGGTAAGTCTCAAGTCATATTATAGACTGATATTGCTCATGGTTCAGTAAAGAGGAAGGTACTCGGGGAGGGATATACTCCCCCCTTACCCAACATTACTCCCCCCTCACCCATCTTTACTCACCCATCCCTTCCCCCCGCCCATCAACCCAGACATGCATGCTGACAAATTTTCTAGTCGATGACCAGTTATAACTTATTAACATCATCCGCATATGACGCTGACAGTCAGATACTAATAACTTATCAACAACCTTTATCCACAGGAAACACCAATCGATGTCAGACAATGCCGCAGCGATGTCATCAAATGACGTCAAACAGACAACGGACTGGCCAATGAACAACATGGAATATCAGCAAGAAGTAAACACCAACAATCACAACATATGCACAACAAACAACATCTACAGTGTTAACGATCAAGTGAACAGAAAACAGGACAAATTGCCAACAAAACAAGCTTTTATTGACACATGTCTGGAGACGGGAGAGGAGAAATTAATGTGTTAATGAGATAACTCTATGACGAACAGTGCGAAAAATAGTCTGTGTCAGGATTACTCGAAATACTGATGACAATGATGATATTATTATTATTATTATTATTATTATGCAGTCAGTTTAACTGATTGTATTTTATACTTTGTATTACTGTAACAACACATTTCGTCAAAGTTGCATAATCAGAATTTGTTGGAAAAATGTTAACATTGTTATTTGTTCTATGTAGTTAGTGTTAATTTATTTCCCATTTGTCGTGCAGATATATTATTTGTTTGATATTATGTCACAACTTAGCCAGAAGTTAAAATTTCTAATAGAAAATATTTATTCTTGATTTGTGCGTGTTTTGTGTGTGGACTAAAGCACATGGTATGTGTTTGTTAGTTGTATGTTTATTGGTTCTATATGTGTAACTAAATGTTAATTATGCAATGTCTGTGACATCAATTCACTGTAAATAAATGCTGCAAAATGTTTTATAAATATTTTGTATGAAAAGAATGGCAATGAATTTATTTTCCTAATTTAGACAGAAGTATAGAATTGTACAAATTGGTGAGGGGGGGGGCTGTATAGCTGAATATTCCACTAAAACAGTAACATGTGTGTGTGTGTGTGTGTGTGTGTGCATGAGCCAGTAATAAGAGAAGGAATACATTGGTCAAAACATAGCACCTTTACAATTATACATTTTGTATATTTTAAACTTGTGTACTGTCGTATAACAAATTTTGAATGATCATAAAGTTACATCGTCAAATATGACCAACACCTGGCAGGTAAAAGCATCAACAGGATATACATACAAAATATACTTAATGTTGTTGGCATTCAGCACACACTTCCTGGTTAAAATAAACAAAAGTCTGATGCTGATGGAGTGATGGGGAATATAAGATCTCATGTGGTGTTTAAAGTGGCTGATTGTGTACAAAAGCTGATGCCAGAAAAATAATAAAATAATTGGCCTCCATGGCCACATACTTGGTCTATCACAATTTACAGTGAATGTCTGATTGAACGCTGCTGGGAGTTTCAGGTGATCAAATATGAACATACTCAGGATTAGTAGACCAATAAATCAAGGATTATACGTATTTTTGATGATTTAAACTTTGGATCACAGATTACTTTTCCTGTGAGTTGTGTATTAAACTTAACTGCCCACTTCTGCTATGTAGCCTAAGGGTTTATATTCAATTTTATTCACCACACTATGATGCCATTAAAAAGTGAGAATGTAGCAATGTGTAACATAATATTTGAGACAGTTGGTTTAATTATCATCTTAAACTATCTCTCTCACACACACACACACACACACACACACACACACAATAATTTTATGACATGTAATTTTTTTTAAATAATCACTCTTCAATAATCACTCTTCAAATATCTTCAAATATTTCCGAGCTGAAAATAATCTTTCAATGAAACAGATGTCTGCGTTTTCACATACATTTACATGCCATTGTCTCGGCTCAAGTCATATGGTGATTGTGCGTTTAGTGTTGCAGCCCCCACTTTATGGAATAGGTTGCCGGCAAATATTAGAAATGCGTCGTCTCTTGGAAATATTAAGTCTCTTCTAAAAACACATCTATTTAAGGTCGCTTTCACAGATAAATAATTATTATCTTTTAAATCATTACAGGGTTTTTACAGACATATTTTTTTGGGTATTATTATATAACATATTATTTGTACAGCACCTTTGAATGGCTCCTGCTTGTAAAGGTGCTTGATTAAATATACATTATTATTATTATTATTACATGCATATCCCCATTGATAAGCCTGTATACCGAGTCAGCGTACAGGCTTTTTTACTGATATATTCTGATATTTATTTGGAAATTAAGTTATATTTAAAATTTTATGAAAGATACAACAGTTTATGTATGTAATAATAACCGTTGTGTTGTTGAAGTTTGGGTTAGAGACCCTGGGCTGTAAGCTATTGCCCATGTATGTGTTAAGAAATATGGTAACACTGACGTTATGATATCGGGTAACAGACACAAGCTATTTGGCAAACAGTGAGTGGTATGTTAATAGACAGAGACTGCCACCTAGTGAATGGAATAAATAATCGTAATAGATCTGTCACCAAACGGCACAGTCTCAGATTACTTAAATACTGCTTTCAAATTAACAACATCCCAACATAATATTAATACAAGATTCAGTACAATGTCTCTTCAGATACCTCAAGTTAAATCTGTTGGAAATAATACTTTTAATTATACAGGAATATTGTCTTGGAACGAATTACCAACGGAGCAAGTTTTTTTTATACAAAAAAGGCATAAAAGCAAGTTCTTACATTTTAAAAACCTGATCTAAAAATATGAATTAAAAAAAACTACTCAGCAAATAATTTGTGAAATTCATTTAAAAAACCTTTTTATACCAAATACGCACCGTTGAGTAGTTGCCGCATCTTACCAAATACGCACCGATGCGTAGTTGCCGCATCTTACCAAATACGGATCGATGGGTAGATACTTGCATATCCAAAATTGGCGCCATTTGGTGGCCAATGTGAATAAATTAATCACCCATAGTTCCATCCTACAACAAAAACTACGTAATATAGAACTTCCTGCTTGTTGGCGCCAGTTAATCAGCTATCACCGAGTTAGACGAGTATTTCAGAAGTTTAGATTCCAGGAGATGACTTGCTGAAACAGACCATCAACTAGTACATGTTGGATTACTGGTCGAAGAAGTGGGGACGCCGGGTCTTCTTTTTATGGTATGATGGTCTCAGCATATGATGCTGGTGTTGTGGAAAAGGACCAAAACCATGTATACCTCCGCCAGCAGTGGCCGACTTTACTTGGCTTCCCGGAGGACCTGGCTAGTGACCTAGTTGGGGACACAAAGGCAGGCAGAGTCCCACAGCTGGTGACGCTTCCAGAACTTTAATTGCAGACACGTACACTGGAGCGAATGTTTGCCAAGCAGTGGGTGTGTAGGGACTGCTCTTTCCATTCAGCATCTGGTGAGCGAGCCCATGGCACTAACTAGTATGGGTGTAGGGAATGCTCTGTGCCTATTCGTCAGAAGTGCTTAAGTGCACACATCAACAGAGCCAACGTTGGCTGACAGTGTGTAGATGTATTAGTTTAATTTGGGTAATAATATTTACTGTCTACACCGGGTTCACGTTTCTGGAACTCATTTTGTTAGTAGCAGATAGACCATTGACTGTAGGAAGGTAACATGATATGGCAATAATATTCGTTGTCAGCTGACTTCTTACAAAAGATAATTTCTGAACTAAAATACATGTACTCGATAAATATTGCTCATAAAATTACTTCTGGTTATCACACGGGGGATCATTATTTTAGCAAAATGTAGATACTGAATGTTTATTTTACATTGTTATATTCCTTGTATTCACATAAGAAACAGTTAAAGGGTTGTACTAAAGTTCAGGTGTGTACAAAAAGAAAACAAATCACTTTTAAATTCAGCTTGTTATATCAGTAGTTTAATAATTAGATATACATTTTATGTTGCATGTCGCTGAAAGGCTGATCTCATAGCTTTCATTTGGTATACAACTGTTATATATATATATATATATATATATATATATACAATTCAGTTGATGAAAAAATCGAATTTGAAACGCACCATCTAGATTTGTTTTGAACATCTATCCCCCCCCCCCACAATTGTTCTGGTAACCTGGGCATCATTACTGGGTGGGCATCAGGTATACAAAGATAAGTGTAAATAAAACATAGTGAATAACGACATTTAATATCCTGGAGAAAGATGATAATGATAATAAGGAAAAGGCTGATGATGCTGATGATGATGATCATCATCATAATCATCATATAATCATTAAAAATGACTATGATCACTCCCAGATTGTGGAGAAAGTTGCCTAATCATCTTACTTGTAACAATAAGAGATGCAGCAAGTAAGCAAACATTTTATGAGTTTCTCAAAAACTAATTATTTAAATTAGTCTGTTTTTAAACTAGTGACATTGTGTATGTATGTGTAACATCTGTGTCAGAACATGCACTGATTAAGCCCCGAGATAAATATTATTATTATTATTATTATTATAAATAATGATATTTCAGGAAAAGGCCAGGTGACCTTAACTAGCAATTTTAGTGTCTGTTGACTGAATGAATCTTTTTGGGTTATCAAAGTGACATACTCTTAAAATGCTTCCCGTGACATGAAAGTTTATAATGTGAACTGTACATCTTCCCATTGACTTCTATTACATAGCCGTAGATGTAATCTTTCCTGTAGACTTATAATGAAATAATACAAACACACTGAGGAATGAAAATCATCCTTTATGCGCTCGCTCGCATGCGCGCGCACCCATACACACACATACAGAGAGAGAGAGAGAGAGAGAGAGAGAGACAGACAGACAGACAGACAGACAGACTTAGTGAGCTCAGGTGGCCTAGCGGTTAAGCACCCGGCATTTGGTGCCAATGATCACAGGTTCGAACCCCCGAAAGAGGTCGAAACCTTTCCAGAGATTAATTTCTCGGCTCATAACATCGTGGGTGGCTGACGACGTTAAATGGCGCTGCCGTCTCCACTGAATTATTTAAAATAAAGGGGGACGTTAAAGCCCCCTGAGGACATAAAAACACTCTGGCAGTGACCACCCTCAGGGTATTTCGGCTCCATCTTTCCGTACTGCTCCCCTGTGAGTGGTGGGGGAGGAGCTTTCCGAACAACAAAACGTTTAAACGACAGACAGACACACACACAAACACTCAGCATATAGTGAATAATTGTAAATATAATACCGCATACATGTGATTTAACACATTCTGGTAAAACATATATGCTTCATATTTGTATATGTCTGTTATATGTTGTTTTAAATATATTTGTTTACGTAAAAGCATATACTGCCATTACATAAAAGGGAAATTAAAAGTTAAAAGTAAGAATATATGTTCAGAATATGAAGCCTGAACATAATTAACATAATGAAAAGCCATCTGGATGTAAAAGTGTCCGGATATGTGAGAAATCAGGACTCCTATCATATATTAAAAATTAAAGTTGAAAATCTGTATTTATACTACATTTATGTTTCAGGTCTTAAGAGACATCCTGATCATGTAGGTTTAGATCCTGATCAAACAGAAACCTGTGAAAACTAGCCACCGAATGACAATATATGATGGTAACATCTTGATAACCAGAGTATGATGAAAAACTGGTTTTTGTTGTTGTTTTACGGGCAATAGTTGTCCATACCATGGCCTAAATAATGGGCTAAACAATGTTGAAAATTGTTGTTGTTGTTGTTGTTGATGTTATTGTTGAGTAATAATGTCTAGCCTCAGCGCTGGTCACAGCTAGGACAGATGGCCGAAGGGCAACTACCCAGGAAAACAAATCCCTCCAAAATAGGTAGTGGATGGATTCAAACCCACAACCTCGAGGTTTTGGAGCGCACTACTCTAACCGCTGTGCTACCGGAACAGATGAAAGCTGACGAGTTGAAACAAAGGATGAAACGCCTTTCAGACAATAAGCTGGGCCCAGATTTGCCCCCCCCCCCCGATGATAGGTGGTCACGAGGGTTGTCGTCAAAACTTGTCCAACAAACAGAATGCAACATTAACAATGTTCTATAATGAGGTAAGGGGTTATCTCAGAACATCGATGTAGGATATCAGACGAAATTACTTTCGCTTGGGGAGAGGGGGAGAATCAGAGACAGTTTCATCTCTCGTCATACACCGATTTTTTCGCTTCGGTCATTGCCTTCCCCCCCAAAAAAAAAATAAAAATAAATATTAGTTGGCTTACAGAGAAAATGAGCGCATAATGACTTTCCTGTCGATGTATTTTCCGCCTGCGAAATACGAACCAATTAAAGCGAACAAATGGCGACACCAGTGAAGCATTTTCGTCAGCCAACATTCTTTGGATCGTCAAAAGTTACACATATCATCGAAAATCCATCCTTAGACTACGAACAATTGCTAACAAAGAGTGGGAGAAGAACTTCATCGAAAGGTTGGGATTAACTAAACAAGATACATGCAATTTACGGGATACTCGAATCGACACCCGATACTGAACGGATTGAAACGATCAGTGCTTATCTCGATCACAAATTAAAGCTAAAACGATAAAATGTTATTTGTGGTTCAACACGACCTATACTTTGAGAAATATTCGTGATATCATATTGTGACGATGTTGATTTGGTAATCTACTTATTTTAGTATCCGATTCTTTTAGTTAAAATCGTTTTACTTATTTCTGGTCACCCACTCACAGACCGGGCAAGAGTACAGTTGCACAGATTTTTTTACTAGTTTTATTCAGTATGTGCAGTTTTGATTTGAATATATGCAATCTTAATTTGAATATCTCCAGTAATAATTTAAATGCGGGTAAACAGACGTATTGTTTTATATATATGTGCGCGTGTTTGTCTGTGTGTGCATGTGTGTAATGCAATTGCTGTCCTTTTTAATTCCACAATTATCCGTGTTATTGAATACGTCTGAAGTGTATCTATTGTTTTGATGATTTCTGATGTACTTGAATAGATCATAATTTGTTATCTCATTGTTTTTTCAAATTTAATGAATACAAGGAAATGACTGAGTGTGAATATGTGTTGATCGATTTCCGTGTCGCCGTATTTCATATACTGATACCATTATCAATGTTTGCCAACTTTTATCTGAGGGGGGGTGTCTGAGGCCAGATGAAATTTCATCTGTGGTTAGACATTGATGTTTTGAAATGACCCCTTATACACTCCAAGGGAACAAAAGTTAATAAAAAAATAACATCAAATAAATTTTACTATATCCTTCATTTAAACACGTCATGACGACGACGACGATGATGATGATGTCAATAATCATTACGAACTTGATGATAATGATGATGATGATGATTAAGATGAAGACTGGACACCCATCTGTGCAGTGTTCGATATATATGGACACCAGAAATGACCACGTGTATCATATGTTAGTTTTATTCGGGGCCAAGCTGTGACGACGACCATCACCATAGGTATACATATATATATATATATATATATATATATACACGTTTGTGTGTACCGGGTAGACGACATAACTGACATTTTTACAAGACATTCAGCATAACTTCTGATTGATGTCCACGGGCCAGCCCCAGTCAAGGCCCTCTCCCACAGCCCAAATACTAGTGTTAGGTCATACATCTCACACTGCCATCACTGTCTTAGGCCATATGCTTCGGATAATGACAGATAGTGACAGCTTGTTATTCTACAGAACTACACACAGACACATACACACACACACACACACACACACACATATATATATATATAGAGAGAGAGAGAGGAGGGGGGTGTTGTTTAATTTTTCTTATTCTGTAGTACTACCCACACAATCAGCCGTGCGCCTACCATAGAGCCCAGAGCCAATAATAATTGACGGTCCCGAGTGGGCTCTTACTTAACATCACGTCTCGTGGCTGGATGAAACATTAATAACCATTTTATTATGGTTGGCGCGCCTACTTCGAGCCACAATCAATTGGAAGCGGCTCACCTAATTACTGCAATGACTGCTGCCGAGGAGATGCAGCCAACACTGCAAGCATGGCTAAGCTCGGAGAAACTTTAACAATTTTGTGGATATGTCACATCTCAATGGAATTCGCGTCATCGATGGACGGAGGTAATCATATTTTTTTTCCTTCTTCTTCAGTTTCTTCAGCACATAAATTACGCTTTTTCTCGATCAGGTTCGTATTCAGTAAACTAATAACAACCGTTATTAATATCAGGATAACTACTTCAGGTTTATTAGTAGTAGTAGTAGTATTAGTAGCACGGAATTTATGAATACTAATTTCATTTCTTCATATACATCAGATATTGAAATAGGAATTAGTTTTGATTTTAAAAAATAACTCATAATAATATTAATATTATATGTCTTTTAATTTATGCAAGCACGACTTTAAGCCGCAATGTGATGAATTCAATTTTGATGTGTGGCATCATATGCCTCGACCAACGATAAACAACGAAATATGACACTCCTCATCTCTTTGAACAGTTCATGTATTCTTTTGGAATAAAGCCGCACATTAAGCCAATCCTGGTCCATCCATTTATAACATACTAATTGGTACACGAATGATAGCCATTTTAATAACCAGATTTGGATATCAAGAAGCCAGGTAAGGGCTAAAAATGAGAAATGTTGCTATCTTACAGCCACCTTTGTGCACGTGGTGGGCTAGATGGTCCCCGTGACCTGCGAAAATAATGAGGTGAATTGAAAGAGGAAACTTTTTTCAGTTATACCTATGCCGGAATTTGAACCTCAGGTCTAATGCTTGTGGTCAACCGCGCAGGTAGTGGTTAAGCTATAAAGAACCTACAAAGGAGCAAATTCAATATAGTGAAATAGCTCTGTGACTAAAGCATCAATGCAGAATCGGACGGGTTCTTGGTTTGAATGTCATCCTGCATTCCAAATGACTTCATGCATTCTCATTGGTCAGCTGCACATTGAATCATAGACTTAGGTTTATAACAGTATGAGAATATTCAAGTCGTACACAATTCCTGCTTAATATCTCTTCAATTCTAAACCCGATATGTCACGACCAACCAACCAGGTGCTACCACCCTGATCCAGGAACAGTACAAGATCCAGACGGTGACTAAATGCTACGGCCAGTTGATGTCGTTGAGCTGTTCGGCGGAGTTCACGGTACGAGTAATCACGGCCAAGTACACTCAGTCGGATCGCTGTACCGAGGGTCGCCATGACGACGCGTGTACGCGAGATGAGCCGGGTAATCCCAGCTGCGTCGGCCAGTCGGATTGTCTATTTACCACACCCTGGATCTTCATCTCGACCGAGTGCGGATACAGCAGCAGCTTCCAAGTCAGCTACCAATGCATACCAAGTAAGTCCGTTCTCTTGCTGCTCCGTATTTAGTCCCCTGATGAATCATTCCAAATTTAAATTCATGATTCGAGATTGTCTGTACCAGTTAGTTATTCCACACTGCTAACACACACACACACACACACACACACACACACACACACACACACATATATATATCCACGTGACCACTGTACAGGAGTACAGAGATATAATCAGGACTGGTGAGATATTACACATGTCGCAGCAAGAAATGTCGCCATTCTGGATTCAGTCCCCTGAAGAAACGTCCAGAGTTTGAATTCACGGTTCGAGATTCTCGGTGTCTGTGCCTTATTACACACACACACACACACACACACACACACACACACACACACACACACACACACACGCACACACACGCACACACGCACACACACAACTAACTACCAAAAACATCCACATTTACTCATGCGTTGAGTACAGCCATGCCTGCTCCACTTATTGAGTGATAAAATAAAACCTATTAAGACTACCAACTAAATTATATAGACTAACGTATCACCATTACAGAAGGCCTCCAGTGGGACATCTGTCAGGTTGACAGTCTGACGGGTCTACATGGCTTCATAATCTCACCAAACTATCCTCAGATCTATCAGTCTAGTCTACTGTGCAGTGTCAAGGTCATTGCGCCGCAAGGACACAAGCTCAATATCTACGTCCTCGACCTTTACCTGGCCTATTACAAGGCGAAGGACACAAAGCGATGCATCGACAAATTGTGGATCAGCGACAGCACACAGAGATCCATTGATCTCTGTACCGGCCACCAGAGGGAGTTAGTGTTTACAACTGTCGGTGGCGAGGCCGTGATACATTTCACCAGCGATCCTCACTCAGAGCGTAACGCTAAAGGATTCTGGATATATTATGAAGGTAAGGAAATTTATTGTTGGGGCTCCATGTTTGTCTGACTGATTGATTTACTGACTCTGTGTGTGTGTGTGTGTGTGTGTGTGTGTGTGTGTGTGTGTGTGTGTGTTGGTGAGTGAGTGGGTGTGTGATACGGTTTTCTTAAGCCTGGCGCTTGTCACATCTGGAACACGTGACGGAAGGACAACTGACATGGACACTACCTACAAAACACAGGTATCACTGGGTTTTGAAAGCATACCTTTGATTTAAAGTGTGTGTTTATGTATTTGTGCGCGCGTGTGTATATGTGTATGTGCATGCACACACACACACACATATATATATATATATATATATATATATTGGGGGTCACTCTGCTTCTAAAACTTAAATTAAGCATATTGTTGTACTAGAGCCAATAAAATATGTTTTTTTGCCCATTTAGCTTATAAAATCCAGCCCGAGGCAATAATTAATAAAGTCACCACAGCCTTAACCGCAACAACAAGAACGACAACAGTAAAACCAACCAATTACATATTTCAAGATGACACAAACCAGTCCACCACAGCGTCAGTTGGCAGGAGAACAGCCTCATCATCAGAGAACGTCACCAAACGGACGTGGAACAGACTACCAACCCTACTCCCACCCACTACAACACGACATCGTGCCATGGCTTCACAAACGCAAGGCTACATCCAGAGCACACCATCCGTGCGGAATGTCACATCTCTGTTCTTACACAAGAACTCCGGATCAATCTTTGGTCGTACACCTCATAACATGGTTCACAAATCAAGGTACAATACATCGCATACTGCACCACAGAAAGATCACAAACGCCCCCAAAACATGTACATGCCACACAAAGGTATAAACGAAAATCGCGCGAACATCGGGCAAGACGGTCACTGGTCTGTTTTTTCGAAGAACTGGAAATACGTCAGACAGTCGCCGGATCCATGGGACGCCGTCATGAGGACCCTACCAACGCCAAGAATCTTCGGAAAAGAATATTCTGGAGTAGACAGAGAATATCCAGAGACGAAGTTGGTCACGGATCTGACGAGGAGGACGCCGTGGTACTTACGGTACAGCCACTACACAACCCCATCTCCAGCCGTAAGATCCATACCCCGTTCGCCGACACCTCTGACGTCATCAAAAGCGCCATTCCGGATTGGCCACGTCCGAGACGAGAATCGGAGAATGTCTCAAACGTTGCACCGTTCGCCGGTGAAGTTTCGACGGGCATCGTCCGAGCAGAATGACAGCTTCGTCATCGAGGTGATCCCGACGAGAGACGCCACTATGGATATCGATGAACTGTTGGAAAAGTTTCACTTCGTCACCGAGGAGTCGAAGAAGAGACCGACGACGCCGCGATCCAGACAGCTCAAGCACATAGCGCACAACGATCAAATCGAACCCGGATATACCGTGACCTACATACAGAAGATCCCGGTTTACACCACGTCGAATGCAAAACGCGGATCTGCTGTCAACGAGGTCGGAGGAAGCGAGCCGTTTAATTCGGCGGATCGTCGACCGATTACTGGCAACTATGATCTTCGCGTCAACGGGAACGGCACCAATCTGCCGGAAGAGGCATATCTACACGACAAGTCTCATTCTGGGCAATCCAATACTGGATCGCTGGATTACTGGCAGATAGGTCAGTTACGAATGAGTGTTGTCCACACACACACACACACACACACACATACTCTCTCTCTCTCTCTCTTGAACACTCCCAGTACTTGAGCATTGCACACCGTCGTGATTCTACCACAGAATAGACACTTAAAAAAGATAACATAATCTGATATCTATTTGTTATATATATATATATATATTTATATTATCCAGGTGCTATTGGAGGTGGTGCCGCAGGACTTCTGTTAATGGTGATAACAATCAGTATAACAATGGTATTTGTCCGAAGGTAAGTCTACCGCACAATGATACAGGTGTCTATTAAGACAACAGTCGCCATTGTTAATAACAGCATCACCAGAATATGAACAAAATAACACCGTCTTATAGATAATAATGATACTTTATCATGTCGGGGGTGTAGGGACAAGGTCCTAGATAGATGGAGGAGTCACGATGACCCCCCCCCCCACACACACACTCTCACACTCACACACACACACACACACACATGCTAAATAATTCAGCATTTCTAATCAATTTATAGTTTCTGTCGAGTGGAAAATACAAATTTATTCTAGCTTTTTGTTGGCCATCCATTCGTTACAGCAACCGTGATTTATTGTTGTTGCACAAAGCCACAAAGAAAACGTTAGTTTCGTTTTAAAAAAAACGGGCAGAGTTCAAAGACTTCTCCCAAACCTATAGTCCACTAATGTTGCTTCCTTCAAGATGAAGACTGTAACCATTCTCACATCAAATAAAACGGGGGCGCCTCCGTGGTCTAGTGGCAGCGTGTTGGATCACGGATCACTACCACCGGAGTTCGAATCTCGGCTTGGCCATATCTGAAGGGTGTTTCGCCTTTGACTTCGCTTCATTGCCTTTGGAGGTCGCTCGGCCCATTTAGCTTTCTACGTGCACAAAGATGGCCGTAAAACACCAATCATCATCTAATCATCATCATCATCATCATATCAAGTAAAACATTAATCAATACTTTTTATTGGAAATACATCGGCAACAATAACTTCCGCCCACTCGTACTGATAATGCCCGTGTTCATTCTGTTACCAGAAAGCGGATCAGACACCTGTATAAGAAGGACGAAGAAATGATACGGGAGCCATACAAGGAGGTGATATTAGCTTACGGGGCGTCGCCACCGTCGACCCCGGGCCTGCCGAACCTGGCCTTCGACAGTCCGACCACCTCGGTAGAGGACCTCTCCATATCGACGACGAACAGCCTCAGACCGTATAAG